>JAENRP010000452.1:12243-29020 GCA_024741835.1 Diplocarpon mali | reverse complement strand
ATTACCTTTAAGATAATATAAAGTCTATCTTTGATTTTAACTTTAAAGATTACTTTATAATTATTATTTATAAACTATATAAATTGATTATTAAAAACTCTTATATAATTCAATTCTATATAGATCTTATAGTTAAATAAAAAATTAATACCTAGGCTAGGTATAAGAAGAATATTTTATAAAAGGAAAGAAATACTAGTAATATTTATCTCTTGTGGTGCGGTCGGCTGGAGGGCCTTCATTAGGTCGCTTAGGAGGCTCGCAGAAGTAAAGGAAGATGATTGATTATATTATTATTTAGTATATATATAGTAAGGAGACTTCGGAAAGAAAAGGGAGAGTTTATAACTTAGCAAAGTTATATAGAAGGTCTTTAAAATAAGTAGAGACTCTGCCTATTTTATATAATATACCCCTTAGTTAGGCGATGCTTTTAAAATCGCTTAATTATATAAATAAAATAAAAGAAAGAATAGCAGTTATAAAGAAAAGAGGCTTTATCTTATATGCTGCTCTTTTAAAGGTCGTTCCTTTTAGAATAAGAAGGGTTGCTATAAGTAATAAGCGTTCTTAAGAATCTTCGCGATTCTATATTAGTACTTTATTAGGCTTCTTATAAAGTATTTCTATCGCAGAGGTTCTCTTTCCCTTCTTTTAAAAACAACCCTCTTTTATTATTTAAAATATTATCTTTATATTAATAATTTTTAAATATAAAAGGAACTCTTACTTATTATAGCCTTAGCCGCCTTTATAAAGTAAGACCTTTAGAGTCCTTATACCTGGCGTTATACTGACTTTGCGCTAAGTCGCTAGCGCTCTTTAAGGAGTAGGAACCCTATTCCAGTTGTCCTAGCGCCTGCTAGGCAATAAGCCGCTGCCGCTATCCTTGCTGCTCCTGCTGCCGCTGCTACTATTACTACCGCTTAAGAGCCCTGCCCCTACTGCGCGCTATATGCCTAAGCCTATAATAGAGTATAATAATACATATATATATTATATCGTATATAAGAGTATTAGCAATCTCGATTATTAGTACTTTAATAGTACCTTTAGTACGCGTTGCATTTATTATATAATATTAAGCAATAGCTATTAGTAGGCTAGTAGACCTCTCCTTACCTTTTAAGAGGCTATTATATCGGCCTATACTTGCGGTACCTTTAAGGAGGAGGTAGTACTACTACTTAATATAGTAAAGGGTACGCTTTAAAGCTTTTATAATATATTTTATTAAGTCTTATTAAGTTTTAGGCTAATTTTAAAAGATAGGAGCGATCGGACCCTAGTGCTAAGAGGGCCTGCTACTCCTACGAGTAGTAGTATTGCTGCCTCCTTTACTCTTAGTATACTATTCCTATTTGCTCTTAGTCCCTTTAGCTTAGACCCGTTCGCCTTTGCTATTGCTGCTGCTGCTCTTATCCCTTTTGCCTCTACTATTGCAGCTGCTGCTATAGTCTCCTTATTTATCTCCTTAGCCCTTGCTATTGCTATAGAGACCTAAGATAGATAGGTCTTATAACATATATCATATGATCGGCGCAGGACGGTAGGAGGATAAAAGGGCCATCTTCTATATATAAAGACAGCGCGTGTTGCTATAGTACTAAATATACCCTATACTTAGGACTTATTCCTAACATCTTGTTTAAAAGAGCCCGCTTATAGTGCTTCCTCCTCTTATTTTTAGGTCTTCCCTTAGGCCTATTCTTATATTATCTCCCCTCTATTTTATATTAGTGACCTACGCAGGGACCGATTTCTTAAGATTTCCGTCCTTATATAACCTTATTGATCTCTTAGTTTGTAGATAAGAGACCGGCCTTTTGAAAAAAAAAAAAAAAAATATCTTTAAAATACTTATAGCATTTTGATCAATTCTAAAAACCTTATCCTTAATCGCCTAGTTACTTAGAACTGTCGATTTTCGTTTAGCAACTATTAATAACCTTAGATTTTCCCTTTTCGGCTCTGCTTCGAAAACCCTTATTTTCTTCCTTAATTCTGAGATTTTCGGAATTTTCGGCTTCTTAGTATAAAAAGTTTGGCGAACCTTATAATAGTAATCTTAAATAGCGGTAGTTTCGAATACTTAAGTAATACTAAGCGCAAACTCTAATCGGAAGTGCCTTCTTAGAATCTTCAGAAATCCGAATCTGATAATTCAGCCGCCTTAGCTTAATAGAACTTTAAAAACTGCCTTAAAATCGTCTCTAAAGATCCCTTTATTCTAAGGACTAATAGGAATTGGCCTAAAGGCTAAGAAGAATCTTAGATATAAACCTTATTTTAGAAATTGGTCTTTAATTAAGTAAACCTTATCTTATTGCGATTAGTTATAACGCTCTTATTAGCTGTTTAATACTTACTTAGAATCTCTTAGCAAACTCGGATTAAACTTTTAATAGAATCCGGAATTCTACTCTTAGGCCTAGCCTATAAGTAAGAGGATAAAAAGATATCCTTAAACAACTTAAAGCTACTATTTACTTTTTTAATATCGACGCTTGAAAATATTAAAAATAATAACAATTTTAAACTTTTTACTAACCCTTTATCCGAATCTTTTCAAACTCGTTTTAATCACTTTGAGATTGACTCGGATTCTAAACGTTCTTTAAGCCCTTTTGAATTTCGAAGTACTCTACTTAGTAATTAATCTCGCAATATCAAAGCTTTCCCTTTGCCCCTTATAGATTCTATTAACTTAGATAGTTAGTATAAAACGATAATGGCCGCATTTAAGGCTATTATTAGTCACTTTCTCCTCTTTAGTTCCCTTAGCGCTCCTCACTTTATAGGCGCTAATATTACTAATTTCCTTAAGTAATATAAGGAAACTTATTACGATTTTAATATTATATAAAAGGATATGATTTCTCAACTTCCTTGCTATTATAATTATATAAGTAAAGATATTATTAAGTCCCTCCTTAAATAGAAAACGTATAGTTTATAAGAACTCCTTATTAAGGCTCTTAAGTCTGAATTCCGAGAATTTGATAGATAGTAGATTTGCAATACTCTAGCTTTCTTAAAGGAATTTGTTCTAATTACTTAAACTCCTAAGGAACTTAAGAACTACTATCGGACTTTTACTTATATATCAAATACCTTAATTAGTTAGAAAATACTTAGTGAAGTTGAAAGAGGCCGCCTTTTCTTACTTAGATTACCTATTGGCCTTTAAAATAAGATTATCAAGTATTTTAGGATTAATAAGTAAGACCTTATAACCTTTGCCTTATTTAAGGAATTCTTAGCCTTTGCTTTGAAATCAGATCTTAGTAAAAGAACTATTAATACTATAGAATAGGAAAAAGCCCTTACTCCCTCTTATACTAAAGACCTTAAGAGCTTGGTCTAAGAATACTCAAAGGCTTTAAAAGTCATAGAGGAGGCAAAGAAGAACCTAGTGGTTATACCTTTCACTCGCAGTCCTAACCTAGGAGTAAGATCTAACCCTAGAATTAAGGAACTTAAGACCTAATTTGCAAAACTCTAAATCTAGAGCTTAGAAACTAGGATTAATAATCTCTTATAGGAAAAATAGCATATTCCCTAATTTAATAATAGGTAAAACTCGGCTACTATAAGCTAATATAGTAGTTCCTATTACCAGACTCCTACTTCTTATCATTCGGAACAATTAGTTAATATAAGAACTTAATAGTTAACTAAAGAAGGAGAAATTAATCCCAACTAGTACTCTGCTAATATTAATACTATAGGGTACTAAGGGAATAGCAATAGAAGACGACTAACTTGCAACTTTTGCAATAATGAAGAACCCAACTGCGCTTTATATAAGTATTGCAACGATTGCCCTCTTTTCTATTATTTTATTAATACTAGGGTTATATATATTAATAAGTATGAGATACTTTATATTAGAGATCCTAGGCTAGAAGCTATCCCTATTAAAAAGCACTAGAATCGCTTATAGTTATAGACTATTCGAATAATAATATATAGTATAAAATGGGATGAGAATTTAGTCGAACGATAGCATATTATAGATATAAACGCTAAAATTCCAACTTATATATATATAGGTCTAATTAGCAACCTACTTAAGGGAGTTCTTAAGGACTTAGCTTTTAATTAAATAGTTATAGAAGTTAAAGGCATCTCTATCTTAGGATAGGTTAATAATAATATATCTGCTAATATTAATGCTACTTCTGTATCCAGAAACCCTTAGAATACTTAGCGTCCTTTTAAATCTACTACTCCCCTAATACTAATAAAACCAGCTAAAGTCTAGAAATCAATGCGTGCAACTTAAGAATCTTAATATAAAGTCTAAATGCTAAAAGACACTTAATAATCTAGAACTGCAATAGATAAGGATAAAGCCGATATAGTAGATAAATTAATTAGAAATATAATAAACAAAGATGGCTTTAAGCTTAAAGATTAAGAAGTTAAAGTTATTATATAGACCTTTGACCTTAAGCGAAAGAGACAGATATTAAAACAGGAAAAATTCGTTAATAAATACGCTAGTTCAACTATAATAGAGAAAGCTGTAGAGAATATCATAGCCTAGCAAATTAACCTTATATTTAAAGACCTATTTGGTTTGACTGGATACTTTAATAAAGTACTAGGAAAGTATATCCCAGTTGCCTTTAAAGATTTGAATAATAATAAGGAAATGGAAATTATAATATAAAAGAACTTTAAAAAGCACTTAGCTTTAATTAAATATCTTTAAATTATAAAAGATAAAGGAACTTAAAGGTACTACGATATTATAGCAATAGCTTTAATATCTTAGAATATCAATTGAAATTGTTTAGCAATTGCGATAAAAAGCCCTATTATTATTTATTTAATAGAAGAATTAGTTAAAGCAAAGGCTCTGATCGATTGTAGTTCAAAAGTTAATATAATAATTAGAAAAGTAGCAGAAATGGCTTAATTAACAATCGTTAGCAATCGACTCCTTATTTATTCGACTATCTTTAAATCGAAATACAATTTTAATAAATAGGTGAAAAACGTAAAGGTTAAAGTCAGAGGAATTATTAATTATACTAACTTTCTAATAATAGAGAATTCTTTAAATAACATTCTTTTAAAAATGCCCTTTATTTTAGAATCTCAGCTAATATTTAACTATCCTAAAGATAGTCTTATAAAAGCTAATCTTTAGAATATAGATCGATCTTTAAAAGGACAAATGGTTATCGCAAGAGATATAGCCGAATTTTAAAATAAAGTTTTAGGAAATAATTAGCTAGCATAAGGGCTAGGCTTAATACTAGTAAAGAAAGGTACCTAATAAGGAGTTATAGTAAAAGAAAGGTAAGTTTGCCGATTTTAAACAATAGCGATTTGACTTATAGTCCTAGACTAGGAGTTAAATCTGGAATTTTGAAAAATAGTACAATCGGCGTTTTATCGGCTTAACAATTAAGAAAAAAGAAAAATAAAGTAGAGAAGATAGTTCATTTTATAAATTTCGATAATTTACTAATTATTTTAAAAAACCTAAAAACCACTTATAAGCCAGACTCGCAAGTGAAAAATAATAAAATTACTAATAACATTTCCATTTATATACTTTAAATTAATAACTTAGAAAATCTTTTATTTATTTTTAAAAAGGAAAATTCGGACCGTTTTATAAGATTTAATAAAAAAGGAAAGAAGTAGAGAAGCATAATATTAGCTAATATTCGAACTATATATAAAAGTAAGGCTAATAAAGTACAACTAGTAGATTGGGGAATCTCTAATAGCTTAAAGCCTAGAGGACTGGATAATTAGTTTAAATAAGACGAGAAGCTTCGACCTCTGAAGCCGGGTGGCAAATTCGATAAGTTTATTATAGGTAGATTTTCTAATAAACCTATCGGATATCGGCTAATAAAAGAACGTTTTAATATACTAAAAATTGAAGATGACTTAATAAAATAAGAATGCGAACTACTTTATAAAACCTTAATAAATCGAGAGGACGCCTTAGCTTTTAACTAAACGGAACTTAGCTAGATTTAAAAAGAGGTTATACCTTATATTAAGATTAAGATAATACCCTATAAAGCTTAGTAAAAGAAAACATTCGAAGTCCCTAAAGCTCTTTAAGAAAAGGTAATTGAAATATTAAAGGACAGGCTGAAGCAAGGTGTTCTCAAGTTCTATAATAGCCCTTATAGGAATAAATGGTTCTTAGTTATTAAGAAAGAGAAGGGAATTTATAGATTAATAATAGTAGTAGTAAAGATGAACCAAGTAACTATTAAGGATACTAATATTCTTTTAAATATAGATAAGTTCTCGAATAAATTCGCAGGATTAACCTATAGCTCTCTTATTGACTTTTTCTTTAGATATAACTAATTCATTCTTAATATTAAATCGAAAGATATAATAGTAATTTAAACCCCTCTTAGGCTACTTCAAATGATAAGATTACCTTAAGAGGCTATAAATTCGATCGCTCAATTTGTCTAAGTAATTTATAAAATACTAATAGATTATATACCTAATATTGCGCTCCTTTATATAGATAATATAGGAGTAAAAGGATTAAGATCATTCTATACCTATAAAGAAGTTCTTCTTAGTATATGACAATTTATAATAAAATACATTTAAAACTTAGATTAAGTACTTATATAATTCGAAAGGGCAAAAGCAATAGTTAATCCAAAGTTATAATACTATCTTCTATCAATAGAAATTATTAGTTTTATTACTAATTCCAATAGCCGAAGTCCTTAAAGGGCTAAAGTACTTAAAATCGATAAATGGAAGAGGTATAATAATATAGCAGAAGCTCGCGCATTTATTAGTATTATAGTATACTATCACATTTAGATTAAGGATTTTGCTAAAAAGGCAGTACCTATTTACGCCTTATTTTAGAAAGAGGCTGAGTTTCAATAGGAGGAACCCTAAATAGAGGCTATAAAACAACTGAAGTAAGCGTTGCTTAAAGCGCTATATTTAATTAAAATAGACTATAGAGCCAACGCTAAGCCAATTATACTAATAGTTAACGTAAGCTTAATTAGATAGGGTGCCGTCCTTTAATAAGCTAATAACTAATAGAAAAGACATCTAGCTCGCTTTAAAAGTAGTCTTTAGAATCTAATAGAGATAAAGTATAATATTATTAAGCGGGAATATAAAGGCGCTTTAAAGGTAATGAAAAAGATAAGAAGCGACCTCTATAGTACTTACTTTATCTTTGAAACTAATGCTAAAGTGCTAGTAGAATAATTAAATAAAGTTGCAAGCGACTTACCAGGAGCCTTACTAACGAAATGGATTACTTAGATAAGATTAATAGACTTTAAAGTTAAATATATTCTAAGGATGAAAAACACTACTGCTAACGGCCTTTTAAAAAGAACTTATCCTTACTCCTTTGATTTAATTAAAGAAGACGAAATAGATATTAATAAATGGGTAGAGAATAAAGTTAGTTATCTATTGATATATTGCCTTAAAGGGACTCGACTTGCAAGCCCGGCCTATAAGTCAAATAAGAGAATTTTATTACCTAACTACTTAGGTAACTCTAAAGAAATTGCGAAATTTTTAATCATACTTAGATAATTAAAGATAGTTGCTTTTAAAGATTTTTAGAAATTCAAAGCTAAAGCTCTGATTTATCTAATATAAGAAAGACGATTATTTAAAAGGAGCGATAACTTATTCCTTATATAACTTTGCTTAGACGACGAAAAACTAAGGGCTAAGGCTATTTAGGATATTTATAAAGAAACTGGCTATTAAGGAGCTAAGTCTACCTATTACTAACTCTTAAGGAAATTCTTTTAAAAGGGTTCTTTTAAGGATTGCAAAGCTTTTGTAAAAAGTTGCGTCTCTTATTAGAAATGAAAACCTGATTATAAATAGAATCTCCTATTCCTAATCTAGCTATTAGGCCTTTTCTATAAAGTCAGTCTTAATATTATATAAGTATTAATAATTGAAAATGGGATTATATATTTTATTCTAGTAAAGGAAGACCTATTAGAATAGCCTAAAGGACGACCTTTAAGATTTGCTAACTTTGAATCTATTATAAAGTTCCTTTAGGAAGACGTAGTCTATTGCTATAGACTTTTTAACAGACTAACTATTAATAGAGGCCTTAAAAATAAAGGAGTAGTTAAAGCTTTTTTATAAAAATATAGTATTAAACGGGTTTAAATCTTAGCGTATAACTTAAAAGTTAATAGAATAGTAGAGCAAGGATATTGCGACATTTTTAATAGGCTATTTAAAGTTACTTATAAAGGATTTAAGAATTAAATAAAATACTTTTATAAAATACTCTTTACTTATTAAACGATAATTTATAAACCGACTAGAGTTATACTATTTTTCCTTATCTATAGTAAAGAGGTATAGCTCTCTTTTGAATCCTAATAGCCTATTTAGAGATTATTCAACTATAGTCAAATTTAGAACCGTTCCGATTTACTAGCGATAAGATACTAATAACTTAAGCTTTAAGATATAGATATAGAGGAAATCATTTTATAAAAGAAATAATATAAGGAAAAAGCTAAAGAAGCATAAGCTGCTTTTAAAGTACTTAAAATGTACCCTATTTAAAAAGATGATCTTATCTTAGTTTATCATATTGTAAAAAGTATTAATATATTAGTAGATACTAAACTTGACTATCGATAGCTTAGCTTATTTAAAGTTAAATCTGAGTAGAAAGAAAAAGGATACTATTCTCTTTAAGAACTTAATAGAGTCGATATTAAAGGAACCTTTGCAGCCAATTAACTAAAGCGCTTTTACTAATGCAATTAGACCTTATTCCCTTTAAAAGACGAATCAGAAATTGATATAACCTTCGAATCTTCTATAGGAACCGACGGCGATATAAGCAATTTTGAACCCTTAGACAAAGACTAAGATTTTTCCAATTTAACTTATAAGCCGGTCCTATAAGTAAAGAATATTAAAATACTTAACTAATCGCAACCTTAAGTTATTATTTTTAAAATATTTAAAGAACGCAGATAGGAATATTAAACGATTTCCTAGCCTATCAATTGTCTTACCTTTCTCTAATTCTTACTTTTATATTTTTAGTAAGGACGCCTCTTTTATTATTTAGGATATAGATCTTTTAGGATCACTTTAAATTCTTGCCTACTCTAATTTATTTTATATTCTTGATATTAGCCTTTAATTATAGCATTTCTATTACTTTCCTTAAATAATAAATAAAAAGTCCAATTTCCTTAATATATATATAGTAAACCTATTATAGCTTATATGCCCTTTTAATTCTTATACCCTATTGAACTCTCTTATTTATACTCCCTATCTTTTATAAGTAATATGCCTTTAAAAAACTTATAAATAGTTTTATCTACTGCGATAGGAGATAAATAAGTATTAGTTATAAACTTCTCTTAGGACGGCAGAGCCATTGCATTATTAGAGAGCTTTAAATCGACCTACGCAGCCTTAGGAGATATAGAGTAATAAAAACTCCTTTTAGCTTACGCGAATGCTATTAATAACCTTTTAACCTAAGTGGCCCTTAGAATTCTCTAATTTGACGACTTCTTAATTAAAGAATTAAGACTGAAGGGAATCTTTAAAGAGGAATTCTTAGCCGATGCAGATTAATATATAACCTTGGCCGATACTTTTAAAATAGATTAAGATAAAAGGGAAGAATCTATTCGACAACTAGATAATTTAGCCACTAATAAGAGAGGACTCTTATTTCGTTCGCGCTTCTTAACAAATATTGATTCTAATAATAGAAGGCGAGTATTATTAAAAATTCTTAAGGAAAACACTTCTATAGCTAAAGCTATTCAGATTCTCAATTTCTTTATTATTTAAAAAGGAGTAATAAAATTCTAAAGCAATCGAATTCGCGGTCGCAGATTTATAAGCTTATCTAATATAGTACTTATAGCAGCTGATAGAGCTATAAAAAGATCAAATTAGGCTATAGATATTACCCTACCTAATAGCACTATTATTAATATACTAAGGCTTTGCGCTTCTGCTTATAGTTTGCTTATTTTAAAAGAGAACTGGACTCCTATACTAGGGTTTAGATGAGAATTCTTTAATAATAAAGAAGGGAATTAGTTATTTATAGTTAAGCCTGCCTTAAAATTCGCTTCTTAACCTAAAGATATAATAAGTGCTAAACTATATAATTTGACTTATAGTCTTAGATTAGGAGTTAGAAATGATAATTTTAAAACTGGACCTAATCTGCCTTTTATTAAAATGATTTTAAAAACCGCTGCTAAATAAACTGCCTAAACGCTTAGTGCAGCCTCTTTAGAATTTTCGGAATCTTTAAAGGACTTTCCTTTAGCTAAATAACCTATTTTAGCTCGACCTTTAAAAAGGATAGATCGTTTAATAGCTACCTTAGCTAATTTGTAATTTGAAACTAAAGAATTGCGCGCTTGCTTAGACTTCTTCTTTAATAACTTAAAAGAGCTAGTTCTTAACTTCTTTATATTTATATACAATTGTTTTAAAAATGATAATATAAAGGAAGACCCTATTCCTATTGCTTTAAAGACAATTAAAAGAGCTATTAAATAGATTTAATAGCTTATCCTAGACGAGTTCGCCCTTATAGATATTATTCAATTCTTTAATAATTATAAAAGTCAAGAACCTAGTCTTTTAAATGCTAAGTAAGACTATTTTATCTTATAAGAAAGAGAATATAAAGAGGAATCTATTGATTAGGACATTTATAATTATAGCAATATGCCTTAATCGGTCATTCTTAACCTTAAGCTTAGAGAATAATATGATATTTAAGTATCCTTTATAATAAAGACTCGCTTTCGATAGTATCTTCCTAGTATAGGAATCGAAGGGAGAAGACTTTGCGACCTTTATATTTGCTCTCTTTTAGTTTACTATAATCTCAATTATAAAGGATTTGATATTAGTAAAACTATTAAATACTTCGAACTTCTCTATATAATAGAAGATATCGATCTTTTTCTAATCCACTTTAATAATTAGTTCTTTATCTCTTTAAGGATACGCAAATCTAATCTATTAAAAATAGAGGCATTTCTAAGTGCTATAAAATTCAAGGCTGATCCTAAAGCCTTAAAGGCGTTAGAGCCGATTAAATAGAATAATTCTTTCTTTTCGATATTATTAAGCAATAAATAGCAAAAGGAAATAAAAGAAGAAGGGTTAATTATAATGCTTAAACCCTTCGGATGCCGCTTCCTAACCGATAATTTTACTACTAATAATAGTACTTTTATAAGTATATTCCTTTCTATAATAAGATAAGAAGTAGAGATATACCTTTATTACTTTTGCCTTATAAATAACGCGACCTCTATACCTTCTTATTTTCTTTATAATATGATATTTAGTCTTATTTAATAAGTCCTTCAGATGCATTATAGACTCTACCTTTTAATTATAATAGCGAAAAATAGAGAAGCCTATTAGCTTATGGCCTATCTTAAACCTTCTTAATTGATTAGCCTTAGTCTTTATAATTAAGTCGTTTCGATAAAGAGAGATATAAGTACTGCTAATAAAGAAATTCCGATTTTCACTTACAGTCCTAGCCTATAAGTCAATTTTATTAAAAAGCAAGTCTTAGATTATCAGATCCTATCAATTGGATAAGGGCCAGCTTTTAAAAGCCTTAATAGATAGGTCGGCTTTTAATCGAATATAAAACTTATTCTATTTATAAAGAAGATAAGTCGATAGACTTCCTAAGCACTCGGTTTAAAATCTCAACTAGCTTAAATAACTGCGAAATTAAAGCAAAAGGAGATCTTGCGACCTATTACTAATAATAGCAATCCAATTATAGTAATAATGAAATAGGGACACCTTTTTAAAATGCTTTCGGATAATTCTTATAAGACTGGTAGTTTTATAGCCTTTTATAATAATTATATAGCCGTTTGCGATAAGAATACCTTAGAAAATAAGATTCGAATCTCCGATTTTATCTTTTCAATCTCTACTTTAAAGTAACTTCTAGTACTTTAATAAATTAACGCAAGTAGAACTACTATACCTTTTAAGGCAGCATTTCATCTTAAGAACTGTAGCAGCCTTTTTAAAGCTATTATTAGTCGATGCTCTTAAATAGATCTATTAGTTATAATCAAAGTATAGGAGTTATTTCTTCTTAATAAAGACAAATTGAAAATCTACCTTATAGAATATAATCAAAAGCTCTTTAACGCCCTTATTAAGGCCTGGACGAATATTATAAATACTAAGTCGCTTCTTTATAGCCTTAAGTCTTAGGGATAGCGCGATAAAGTAAATGCTATCCGAGAGCCTAATATACTAATTGATAAAGGCATTATTATAAGAAAATTCGGAAAAGAGATAAACCGAGACGCTAGTATAATATTAGACCCTAATTTAGGAACCAATCTCCTATTTTTACCCTTAAGCTTAGAAACGCTAAGACTAACTCGCAAGCCTAGCCTATAAGTGAGGTTAGACTTAGCTGGCTTAAGCCTATAAGATAGTCTGGATAAACCTTAGTTACCAAATCTAAGGGTACTAATAGAAGATCCTTTAAAAGAGGTCCCTAAAGCTAAGAAATCGCCGAAAAATGAAAACCAACATAAGAGAAGAAGACTCCGAAGTAACGATAGAATTAACAATTAAGTCGACTCGATCTAGAAAATCATAGTCTACCTTCCCTTTAAAAACCATTTAAAGAAATTGCGAATTAGATATTGAATTTTTTTTAAGATTATCTACTTTCTATATACCTATACCTCTTTATTCTTAACCTATTATTCCATTCTATATATATTCTTTATTTACTTTACTCTTTATATAATTTATTCTTTAATTATTCCCTTTATATACAACTTTCTAACGCCTACCTTTGAAATATCGTCCTTACCTTTGATAATTATCATTTGCCAATTATAGGTCCTTATATGCGTTATACCCCACTTTTGTTCCTACTTCCAGCCTCTTTATACCTACTTTTCCTTTATACACTAGCGCGATTCCTATCTCTATAAATAAACCTCTCCCTATACTACGATCATACTTTTTTTTACCTTTTCTATAACCCTACTAAATACTAGCACCAATAGCACTACTACTATTATCTTTCCGTTATCAATCTTTTCTAATACAAGCCTCCTATATTATTAATCTTTCCTAAATAATCATTTCTTTATTTAAAACTACCCCCTCCTATTAAATAATTCATTATAGCACTACTAACCATAAGCAAAAAGGCCATACCTAAGAAGAATATATCGGTTATTGCCTTAGGCAGCAAGTCCTTGAGTATTACTAATAATAAACTAATATTAAAGGAAGGGTTCTTATGGGATGGCAAGTTACTAAGATCATTAGAAGATATAGTAAGTACCTATAGAACGTTAGGTAAGATAGAATAGCAGGTATTCTTGAATTCATCTATTAAGGTACTTAACTATAGAATTTCTACTATTAAGGAAGGATTCTTGGATTTTAATAATTTCTTAGATAAGGAACTCTAAGGCAAAGGTATTAATTGAGAAAAGTTTTTACAAGAGTATTAAGGGTATACTAATTCAATTGATTTATTTTAAAAGAACTAAGATAAGAAAAATAAGTATATAAAAAGATTAATATAATTTATAAATAGCACTTATAGTATACTTTTTCAAATACACTTTATAACTAATATCACTGCTAATAACGCCCTATAAGGGCTTGGCAAAATTTTTAAGATATATTAACTAGTAGCAAAGGCCATATAGGTATTAAATTATTTCACTATCTAAGAGGGTATAAAAAAGCTATAAGGAAATAGTGCGCAAGGTAGAAAATTTATAGGTTTCTTAAGTACTATCGTGCACTTTACTATTCAAACTATAAAAGACAGCCCTGCCTAGTATAATAATTTTGCACTCCTTAACTAAATAGTTCTAGATACGCTCGGCTTATAATAATTATAATACAATCTACTTATTATAAAAGAAAAGATAATTTATCTCGCTAAAGTATACTATAAACTACTTTAATAATAAAACAGAGAAATAGGAATTTATTATCCTTGCTACTGCAAAGCTACTACTACTAGTGGCCGAATCAATAAATAAGCCTGACTTGACTTATAGGCCTGGCCTACGAGTAAAAGAAGCACGTAATAAAGAAGTCCCTAAGCATAAGGTGCCTATAATACTTAAAGCTTAAGTAGAATACTAGCCTAACTACCTATCTTCCGACTTAGACGAGTTTGAATCACTATCCTTAGAAATGCCTTAAATACCTCAAATACTAATAGTAAGTAAATCGAGTCGTAGGCCTGGCCTATAGGTCAGAATACGTAATAATATAGACTCAGAAGATAAGCTGACGGATGAAGTAGATAGCCCTATTACTAACGTATTAGAAATTTTTAATAATACTAAGAAGGATATATCCGATATTATATAGACCTTTCCTAAAGATTTGCAAAAGTTTATTTTAAAATTCTATAAGTCTATAATAAAGCGTTTGAAAAAGGAAAATCGGAGAGATATTTTATTAGTATAAGAGGCAATGGCAAAAGCCATCAAATAGATTATAAAACTGCAATAAGACGAATTCTCCTTAGACAATATCATACAGTTCTTTATCAATTATAAGAAATTAAAGGGCAACTACTATATACTTAAGGAGAAGCCTAAAAACACTATAATAATAATCTCTATAGAATATTATCAAGTCCCTTTTAACGTTAAGATAATACTATAGTATAGTGATAAATTCAGAGTTATAGTAATACTAGAAATGAAAACTCGCTTAAGTAAATTCGTAATAAGGATATTTAAAGACTTTTATTTTAAGAAATTTTATACCTTTTATAAACGATAATATATACTATACTATGGACTAGCATCAATAGGCATTACTAATAAAGAAGTATTATCTAACCTTTATAAATTTTATACTACTCCTAATCTAAGATTATTCTTATTACATTTTGGAAATCATGCAATAGTAGCTATTAGCAATAGAATGGCCAATTAGATTAAAAAAGATATATCGCTAGGTTTCTTTAAGTTTAAAGTAGCACCTAAGGCTTTGAAATTATTCTATAATATCGCTTGGACCCCTACTTAATATAAAATGATACTAACCAAGGATACTTTAATATCGCTTCGCATTAAGGGTTTTTTAAATATGCCTAAATTATTTAGCTGCGTATTCTTAAGCATAGTTCGTACGTATAGTTATGGTTCTTAAGGAAAGAATTCATTTTTAATATTAGCATAAAAGGAAATGGAAATATATAGGCACTATTTCTGAATCTTAAATAAAAAGCCTTTTCCTCCTTTTACCTTCTTTTATAATATAATTTATAATTTAATATAATAGACTTTAAGGATATACTATAGGCTATATCTTAATGCTCTATTAACTTGCTATAATTCTTTATATAAGCTGGTAGCGTATCCTAAGGCTATATAATTTATAAGCATTAACTACTATTCGAGAGTTGTTTTTACTAAGATTAACGCTAATACAAGATTTGTAAGGCTAACTCCTAGGCCTGGCTCGCGGGTTAGCTCCCCTAATAGCAGGACTATCGATTACTATATAATACCTATAGTAAAATAATCAACTAGAGAATTCACTATATAGGAAAAATCCTATGAATTATTAGCTCTTACCCTCCTATGCCTAAAGAATACTTAATAGGTCTTATTAAATCTGGTATAAAACGCAATATAGCAGAAAGAATTAAATACTAAAACTAGGACGTTACTTAAGGAATATATCTCTAATAAGACCACCTTATTCTCTATATTTATAAGATAAGGAACGTTTATTAACTTAGAGTCTAGCAGAGAGCCTAGAAAAGGTAGGTTCCTTACTATTAATAACAACTATACAGAAGTTGTTAGTAATGACTTATTTGAAAATGGTACTAACTTAGACGAGTTTTATATTAAGTCTATTTATATAAAGAAACCGAGCACTATAAGATAAAGTATTGCTAAGGAATCGTTAGCCAAGTTTCATATAATACTTAGTATAATAAAAGGTGGCCTACTATTAGAGGCACTTATAGGAAGACGACTATAGAATGATTTATTAATAGTAATAATAGTAAAAGAGTTGCTATCTAAAGATATAGGTCAGCTAATAACCTATCTAAAGAAGTATAAGTAAGAACTTTTTAATAATTTTACCTATACTTAAAAACTGATTTAATACTTAGAGCTATAACTATATAGGGATAAATCTTAAGCTAAGACGAAAGGTATTAATAATAATATCAAGGCTGATAATATAATTGATAAGACAATTCTTCTTAAGAAGTATAGCACTAAAAAGCCTTATGTAAAAACCCTTGATACAACTCCCAGGCCTGGCCTACGACTTAATCTAAAGAAAGGCAAGGCTAAGGAGGTCGTAGCCGTAGAATCTCCTATTGCGTTCTCCTTAGTAGTAGATGACTCTTTAAAGGATGATAATAATAATAAAGAGGATAATAATAATAATGCTGTAATATAAGTCTCCCTTCCTATTAATAGAAGCCGTCAAACTATACTAGCATCTTTATAAAATACTAAAGCTCTTATAATACTAAGACCAGACTCTTCCGATACTAATAGTAAACTATTAAGAAGAAGTAGGCGCTTTATAAAGAGAGTATTATCTAATGATAGTTCTCCCTATCCCTTAAAGAGAACTAAGGAAAATTGATATTTAGGTTAGTACTATTTTTAATTGTTTTTACAACTCTATAGCTTATTTATTTATTTTACTAGTTTCGTTTTCTAACTCCTAGGCCCGGCCT
>JAENRP010000452.1:0-12156 GCA_024741835.1 Diplocarpon mali | reverse complement strand
AAAAAAACTCTTCTTTTTTTCCTTTTACCTTTAATAATAATATAGCCCTAGTTTAAGCCTTTTAATATATTAGTTTTCTCGCACTTAGGGTTTGCTAGTAATTGATATACTATTGCCTTAACCTATATTATTTTATATTCTTTACTAATAGTAGTAGAGGCTACTACTTTTATTATTTGAGATATATATAAAGACCTAAGATAGATAGGTCTTATAATATATATCATATGATCGGCGTAGGACAGTAGGAGGATAAAAGGGCCATCTTCTATATATAGAAACAGCGCGTATCGCTATAGTATTAAATATACCCTATACTTGGGACTTATTCCTAACATCTTGTCTAAGAGAGCCCGCTTATGGTGCTTCCTCCTTTTGTTTTTAGGTCTTCCCTCAGGCCTATTCTTGTGTTGTCTCCCCTCTGTTTTATATTGCTACGCCTGTTTTTACCCCTGCCGCCCTTGCCCTTGCTGCCTCTATTACTATACCTTTTGCTATCGCTTCTGCTATCGCTAGTATATTTGCTAGTAGGCCTTTAGCTAAAGGAGTACTAGTAGGCCTCTCTTAAGAGGAGATCTATATAAAGCTTATAGCTATAGCGTCTTAGCTCTTAGCCTTAGCTAAGAGATTTTAAAAGAGGGTTGCGCCTTATAATAATAGCTTAGGAATATTACCTATCTTATATTTTTAAAAAAGGAGAAGCTTTTATAGTACGCTTTATAAGAGAAAATAAATAAATGTAATTATAAAAGAGTAGGAGCTTATAAATACAAGTCTTTTAATAATAAGTAACTACTTATTAGTAAGTATAAGTTATTAAATAATTATTTAAAAGCTTTAAAGGTTTAATAAATGAATAAAGCTCTTAAACTTCTAATAGTCTAAGTTCTTAATAAGCCTATTTGCGTATATCTTCTTAATAAAGAGGTAGATTATTTGAAAGCTTCCTTTTTAATACTTTTAATAGATCTATATATTGCTAATTTCGATATATTAAAGGCTTGTCTTAATCTTCTTATTCTTTATAATAATTAGTCGAATCGTTTATTAATTATTGTAATATATATTCTATTTAAAAAAGGAGTTTATGCGAATCTCCTTAAAGAGGCGTTTTATAGCTATTATCTCCTTTATAATAGAAACTATATTATAGAGTTCTACTTTAGTAAAGGAGAGTATAATAGTCGCTTAGCGATTTGCTTTTTAAATAATTAGTCCTTTAAATAAAAAGAAGACGTATCTTTAAAAGGATCTGCGGGTCTTTTAATTATCTTTAAAAGAAGCATCTAAAGACGCAATCAATTAGTATTCCTTAGCTTTAAAGCTATAGGCGATTCTTAAGAAGCGTATACTATATAGGTATTAAAGTGTCTAATCTATAGTTAAAAGGTGCTTAAAGCTTAGATTAATTAAAAAGAAAGATAGTTAAGAGGCTATAAATGCAATATCTAGGCGTATTATAATCGCTATATAGAGAATAGAGCCTATTTTCTCTTAGTACTCCTTTACCTTTTCTAAGAAAGCTTGCCTTAAGTTCTTAATAAACTCCTTCTTTAATAGTAAAGTACTAAGTACTCTTTTTATATTAGCTCTAAACTTTTAAACGATCTTCTTAATATAGGTATTATAAACTAAGGAGATCCTCTTTGCCTTTCTATTTTAAATAATCCTTACTTTAAGGAATTAGGAGATATCTCTTATAATAGTAAGCTTATATACCCTCTTTAGGTTTTCAATTAGATAAGTCGCCTGATTTAGGTTAAAGGCCTTATATAATACTTGAATATTGTTAATGTAAAATACTATAAAGATTATATGATTCTTTATTATGAAAATATAAGGCTCCTCGCTTAATAGCTTAAGTTAAAGGCCTTTAAGCGTTCTTACGAAGTTCCTATACTATAGCGCTAAAGAGTCTTTTAGCCTATAGAGCGCGCGGTCCAGTTCTATTACTATACTAGGGCACTTAAAGCCATTTAATAAGAAGCATATGACTAAAGCACTCCTTAGGTCTTTAAGAGCGTTGATAAATGCGTTAATAATATCGAACTGCTTTACTTCTATATTAAAGTACGCAGTAAGCGCTATTAGTACCTTAAAAGACCTTGCTATAAGCGTGGCTATATAAGTTGAGAAAATTAAAGCTTTATCTTAAAGATCCCCTTATATAACTAGTTATAATTGGCACTTTAGAAGCTTATTAAAGCTATTAACTTTATAAGTAAAAACCTATTTTAATAGTATTAGTAAGGGCTTTAAGTAGTCCTTTTGTACGATTCTCTAATAACTTTAAGATTTTAAATTCCTAATCTCCTAGCGCCCTCCTTCTTTAAATCGTTTACTAAAAGGGTGCTTCTTTAAGTTTAGCCATCCTTTTAAAGGCTTTAGTAGAAAGCCTTAGTGCTATAGGCGGTTAAAAGACTGCGCTCTATCCTTTACTTAACTATTAACTATAGTTTAAATAACTATATAAACTATCAAATGGTCCTTCCTATCCTCCCTTATCTATTTATTTATTTAAAAAGTTAATACAAACTCTTATATATATATAAGGAGTAAGGTAAATTAATATTGCTTTAAAAGAGTATATACTTTAAAGCAGTAGTATATACTTTTAAAGTCTCTTATTATTTAACGCTTAAGCGTCTTATCCTCTTTTACTTAAGAAGAGGGAGTTCCTTTTTACACTTTTCTCTATAGGTCTCCTCTTCTATTTTTATTATTACTTATTGAGCTTAAGTGAGTCGGCGCAGTAGGTAAAGGAGGCTTCTAAAGGTCGATGGTCGATATATTGGTAAGAGTTAGGAAAGGAAGGTTACCCCTTTCTTCCTTATAGCTATATATGTATTAATATCCTACTGACTAAGTAGTAGGGTCATATGATAATATATTAGAGTAATAGCTATATCACCTATCTTAATACCCTTACTCAGACCTTACTCCGATTGACCTATAGTTAGGAAAATAATAACTATCCTTTTGCGCTAATCTAACTCTTAAGTATCTTTCTAAATTAAAAACAATTAATTAATAGTAACCTCTATTGAAATTACCAATCCTACTCATAGGGTAGGACCGGGAGTTAAATTTCCAAAAGCGTTCCTTTATAAGACTACGTGACTTGACTCGCGGTCTAAGCCTAGGAGTCGATCTAAAAAAAACTTTCCTTTATAAGATTATATAACCTGACTCGTAAGGCAGGCCTAGGAGTCGTCCTTAAGCCTATTAAGCCCCTACTATCTTTTATAATCCTAGTATATCTTTAAACGCTTTAAACTTTATAACTGTCTCTAATAGCTTTATAAATCCATCTGCTACTATTCGATTGGTTAGGATATAGGTAATTAATAACTTATTCTTTGCAATAAGGTCGTAGATAAAGTAGTAAGTAATATTAATATATTTCGATCGCTTATATAAGTGTGGATTCTTTATAAGTGCAATCGCCCTTATATTATCTGCTTAAAGATTAATATAGTTCCTATCTTATCTAATATACTTAGTGAAACCTATATCTTTTAGAACTTAAGCGATTTATAATCCTTACTTGCAATTTGATAATATTAATATATATTCGGCCTTAGTACTTGCAGTAGCTATTGATTTCTACTTCCTACTTCCTTATAATATAGGTCTACTATATAGCACTACTACGCTTCTAGATATACTTTTCCGACCTTTCATATTTGCCTAATCGGAATTAGTATATACCTTAAGCTTTGCGCTTATATATTTCGTTAGTCTATATCTTACCTTTTATATAATTATTAATTAAAGGTATCTTTTAAGTCGCTTGACTGCGTTCTTATATCAAATCGTCAGATCCTTTAGGTTCTGACTAAGTTGCTTAGTAATAAAGGCGATATTTAGTCTTATATATACTATAGTATATATAATCGCTCTAATATCCTATTAGTACTTCTTCAGATCTCCTTTTTACTCATTTTTATTAGTAGGCTCTAACTTATTATACTTTCTTTCGATTAAAGTACGCTTTAGCTTAAAGTTAAGAGCATAAGTAGAGAGTCCTATTCGGTCTAGGATCTTCTTAATATACTGCTCTTAGTCCAATTAGAGTTTTTAAATAGAGCGGTTCCTTATAACGCAGATACTAAGGATCTTATAAATTCCCTTTAAATCCTTAGTATTAAAACGTTTCCGAATCGTTATAAAGAACCAATCCAATTGAGTAGTCGTTTTCGCAGCTATAGCAATATCGTCGATATATAATAGCAACTTGATTCTACGCTTAGTATAGGTAAATAGATAAGGGTTAGCTAGGCTTTAAACGAATCCTATTTCTACTAAAGTAAAGCTGTATAAGAGGTTCTAATTATAAGCTGATTATTTAAGCCTATAAATACTGCGAAATATATAGAAAGAGTGGCTAGCGCATATAAGAATACTATTAGGTTAAGAGAGAAAAATCCGTTCCTTTATAGTCGCTTTAGTAAATGCATTTTTAATATTATACTATTTATATTTAAGGTCCTTAGCGGCTACTATTACTATAAATATATAAAGGGTATCTATGCGAACTATCGGCGCAAATATGTCGAAGTAGTCTTTTTCATACTATTAAGAGAAGCCCCTAGCTATAAGCCTTGCTTTATAATATTCTAAGGTCCTATCTGCATATATCTTAATTATAAAGACCCACTTTGTTAATACTAGGTTTACGTCTTTTAGCGTTAGTTCTTCTATTTATATGCCATTTGCAATAAGAGAGCTTATCTCCTTTTAGATTGCCTTATTTTATACTACTCTACTTTCTAGGTCGTTAATAGCTTTATTATACGTCTTTAAAAGAGAGATTTTCATTATCCTCCTAGCGGCTAGGAATGTATTATCTTTATTAAAGCTCTATTAAAGTTCAAGCTTATAGATCTTATGCGCTATTATAGCTTAGATACGCTTAAACTCGCGTTCGTCTAAGGTGTCTTCTAGTTCTAAGTCTCTATTCCTCTTTAAAGATATAGGTTTAGCTATAGGTTTTATAGGCTTATTATCTAAGGAACTGCTTTCTAGTAGTAGAGGCTTATTATTACTTATACCTATTTTAAGAATATCCTTTACCTTAAGTGCTTTAACTAAAGGGATAATAATATTAAAGTTATTCTATACTTTAGGCAGTTTGCAGATAATAGGAATAGTCTATTCGGCCTTTGGGCGACTAATAGGTTATCGATCAGCAGGTGCGCTTAATATGCCTAAGCTAAAAGAAAGGGGTTATTAATTCGGCTTAATAGTATTACTATCGAGTAGTATACCTTACGAATCTTTAAGTATATAGAGCTTTAAAGATAGCTCCCCCTTATTTTAAGATTTATTAAACTCAACTATTAAGGATATGATTACTTGCCTTAGATTTAGCACATATACTATCTATTGCTTTATTATCTATTTAATATACTTAATAAATATATATTCTTTACCTTAATCTATTAGCTTCTTACTCTTTATACCTATAGGCTAGGACTTTAGGTTAATATAAGAGTAGCAGACGCTTTTAAAGACGCGGATATAGTCTAGGCTTAGTTTCTATTTAAAATATGCCTTATATAGTAATATTCGGGTACTATTAACTATTAGTCTACTACCTATTCTATTTCGCAAGTATATATCTGCCTTAATTATAAGGTCCTAGAATTCTAATAGTAGGTTAGTATCTTATAATAGAGCGCGATAGTTAGTCTCTATTTGCTAAATACTTCGCTTAGCGATGCTATTCTAATAGGAACCTTTATATATTATAGTTAGTTTATAATAAACTCCTTATTTTACCTATTTATTAAGCTTTGCCTTAATCTCTAATATATTATTAGACCTAATAGCTATTAGCTTTAATTAGATCTGGCGTTCCTCTATCACTTTCTAAGTTTCTAGCTTTTTTATAAGCTTAGATTTAATCCTAATGCAAATGGTCTATATCTGTTAAATAGAGTTATCTACTATTTAAGAAAACCAATTATTTCCTTTAATTAAGGTTGTAAATAGTCTAGTAGTATTAATAGATATTAGCGCTAGTATCGAATCTTTTTATAAACTAAGCTTAGTTTGCGTTTGATTTTAAAGTTTTATTAGCCTTTAAATTCGGCATATTAGGCGATCCTTTAGTACTTAGATCTTCTGTTTTAAGATTAAGACCTTATATAGGCCCTTTAATTTCTTTAGTCTTAAATATGCGAATCTTTTATATATTAGCTAATACTTTAATAGGCTTTCGGCTTCTAATAGCTTTAGTAGCCTATTATTAGTCGATACTTTATTATTAGCAGCTAGAAAGGACTAGTAATAGCAGTTTAAGGTTTTGCCATTTTCTAATTGTAAGCCTAGCTTAGGAGTCATTTTTAATAAAACCGTAAGATCTACTTGCAGTCCTAGCTTAAGAGTCGATTTCCTAGAAATGGTAAGATCTACTCGCGGTCCTAGCTTAGGAGTTATCTCTAACGAATTTGCGAATTTCACTTGCGATCCTAGCCTAAGAGTCATTTCTACGAATTTCACTTATAATCCTAGCCTAAGAGTTATTATTAGCGAATTTGCAAAATCTACTCGCAGTCTTAGCCTAAGAGTCATTTTTATTAAATTCACTTATGATCCTAGCTTAAGAGTCATCTTCGAGGATACTTTACAATCTACCTATAGTCCTAGCTTAAGAGTCATTTTTGCGAATTTTACTTGCGATCCTAGCTTAAGAGTCTATCTATTCTCCCTATCTTCGCTTAATTATATTAAGGCAAAGAGTGCACTTTCCTTAAAGGAATCCACTTATAGGTCTGGCTTAAGAGTCAATTTCTATAATATTACTTTTAAAATAATATAAAGTCCATCTTTGATTTTAGCTTTAAAGATCACTTTATAATTATTATTTATAAATTATATAAATTGATTATTAAAAACTCCTATATAATTCAACTTTATATAGATCTTGCAACTAAATAAAAGATTAATACTTAAGCTAAGTATAAGGAGAACATTTTATAAAAGGAAAGAAACGCTAGCGATATTTATCTTTACTATACTTATTAAGTCTATATATAACCTTCTACTACTAACCTTAATAGAGCGCCTTTTTATTTTAATAAGTGGGCCTTTAAATAGGTAGGGTTTATCAGTTATATATATTATATAACTAGTATCACTATACTAATTAGATTCAAGGATCTTATAAAGATCGGCTTTTAAAATGTAAGCATCTTTATTATAATTATCGTTTGAATTATTAAAAGTGGATTTAGGTTTAGATAACCTACTATTATTATTAAAGGTATTTGCTAAAGTTCTGATTAAATAGCCTCTTCCTTTGCCTTTCCTTAGTAGTTACAGCCTTTGGTAAGATAAGGGTAGTTTACTTTTTAACTTTTGCTTTAATTGCTTTTTAATATTAAAGCTAGCGACTATATCGATCAATTGCCTTTTAACTTTACAATTAGTAATATTATAAGTACTATTATAGAAGTAGTATCCCCGATAAGCTCAAGGGCTTGTCCTGCGCTCCTTCCTCTTCTTAGGCTTATTATTGCCTTATAATGCAGTATTTGCCGATTTAGAGCGTCCTTTGAGGTCTTGCTTAATAGTTCAAAGGAGGTCGATCTTCTTATAGATCTTAAGGTTAGGTTAAATAAGAAGAGATTATTTTATAATAGCGAACTTAGAAGGGAGGCTATTAAGTAGGAAATTAAAAAGCTAAGTTTCTTTAAAAGTCATAGCTATCCTAGGATCTATAGCTCTTACTCTCCTCCTTACTTTATATAGTATAGACTAAGTAGAGTCTATATTTATATCTATATCCTTGCTATCTTTATCTTTTCTATATTAAAATAAAGTAATCTACTATAATAGATACTAGGTATTAAAGGCAGTTATATAAGAGTATTTTACCTTTAAGGTATCCTATCTTATCTTTGCATTATTATAAACTTAAATAAAATCTTAATCTTTATCGCTTAAACCTCTATTAATCTTAAGTTTATATTTAGCTAAGGCTAGCTTATACTCCTTCTCCTTTTCTATATTTAAAATCTGCCTTTAGGATTCTTAATTATTATCTACTAAAGCTCTTAAGCTAAGCTTATTTAATATATTTAGTAAATCCTTAGTAGTTATATTAGCTATTAAAGTAAAAGTAGACGAATCAGTAGAAGGAGTATAAAGGGCTATTCTCGCGTATTTAATAAGTGTCTTTTAAATTGCTATTTTTATGCCTTTGCTCTTAAAGTAAAGCTCTAAATCGTCGAACCATTATTGCTAGTTCTTTTAAGAGAGTTAGAGGTCTTTAGGTCTAGTGTTTCAATCGGAATCGGAAGCTATTGCCGTTTCGAATAGAATTGCGTTTAAAATCAAATAAATTAAATAGTTAAAGGTACTCCTTCTATCGAAAAGTCGAAATGATTAAATAGCAGGTATTATAGAAGTATTAAATGGAGAGGAAGTCCTCTTATCGAAAAGGGTTTTTAGGCTATAACGCAAGGAATCATACCTCCTATAAAATATAGTAAAGCAAGGAATTATACCTCTTATAGTACCAAAGGGGTTATAGAGCAAGGAATCACACCTTTTGCAATATAGGTTAGTTAAATAGGGAATTATACCTCCTATTCGCCGATTGCTCGCCTCTTACTATAAGTCTCGTTCAACTTCCTACTAATAGTTGCAGCGCAAGTGCTTTCTAAAGGAAGTTAATAATCTATTATCGGTCTATCTAAGGCTTATAACCTATTAAGCTTAAGTGAGTCGGCGCAGTAGGTAAAGGAGGCTTTTAAAGGTCGATAGTCGATATATTAGTAAGAGTTAAGGAAGGAAGGTTACCCCTTTCTTCTCTATAGCTATATACGTGTCAATATCCTACTGATTAAGCAGTAGGGTCATATGACAATACATCGGAGTGATGGCTGTATCACCCATCTTAATATTACTAAAGGTTCCTTTAAGAGTCTAGGTAGCTTTATTTCTTAAGCCTAAAGTCTTTAAGCTAGTATTATAACTTAAGGTATTATATTATTAAAGCCTGCTCCTCTTATTAGGTCGCTTCTTATAAGACTGTTAAAGCTCCTCCCAGATCTTAGTAGTAGTGCCTCTAGCCTTTTACTAAAGTTTACTAAGGCCTGCCTTTATAACTAAAGACTCTATCTTAAAGCCCTTAAGCCATTTCTATTCTTATATAAAATAGTAGCTAAAGATCTGCCGATCGCCTTATAGAACTTGTCTTTAAAGACTCCTTTAAAGTTATCTATAGTTCCTTCTTTAATAGGGCCTCTATAGGGAATTATTACCCTTAAGCTCTAGTTGCTATTTGCCTTTTTAGAGATTGGCGAAGTGGCTTTTAGTTCGCTTGCTTTCACCCTTGAGTTTCTAAGCGGGTCTTTTAAAGAGTTTGGATTTAAGTTAAAGCCTTTTATATTATTAATTAAAGGCTATAGAGTAGCGTTAGTTTATAATATAAGCTCTTCTTATATAATGGCTTCTTTTATAGCGATTGCGTTCGGCCCTATGATAAGCTCCGATCCTTCGAAAATGCCTTTAAACTTAGCGTCTTAAGCTCCCTTTCCCTCTTCGATCAATTAGAGGGTCGTCTTAAGTTCTTAGCGCAATATAGGGTTTGCGCGCTTAGCTTCTAGACTATAGAAGAGAGACTTATCGAATTAGATATTATAAGTCGTTATTACTTATTAGAGTATAAGAACCTAGATTCTATAAATATTAAAGGTAATATATCTAATTAAGTAACTTAAGTGCCTTTATAATTCAATTTTAAAGGTTCGGCGGTCCCTTTCTGCCTTTCTCTCTTTAATTAAAAGGGTATGCGTAAGTGCTATATATATAAACGCAACTCTAGTTAGGCTTTAAGCTTATTATCATCTACTTAATAAGTAGTAGCTTATAGAATTAAAAATACTACTTAAATTAACTATAGAGAGCCTCGCTTAATAAGATCATCTTCTTCTTAATAAGTAGGGAGATATTATAAAGGTATATAGCAGCCTTTATAACCTTTGGCCAAAGGCTTGCTAGAAGCTTAGCGTGGATCCTTATTTTAATAAAGCGTTTAATTAACTCCCTTTCTGCTTGCTCTACGCCTTTATTAGGTTAGTATATATAGGTAGGAGTAAGCTCTAAATCGATTCCCTCCTCTTTTACTTATCTTAAGTACTCTATAAGAGAGTCTTCCCTTAAAGAGATTACTAAAGTATTATTATCTTACCTAATCTTATAAATAGAAAGCCTATATTAGCGTTTTACCTATGCTTTAAAGGCCTAGAGGACCTTTATAACTATATCTCTACCCTTTGATTTTAATAGGAATATCTAAAGTATACTACTATACTTATCCTTAATTAAAAGAACCTTTAAGCAACTATTATATAAGTTATTTAAAAAGTTAAAGAGATCTTAAGAGATCTTAAAGAAGGGCCTTGGAAATCGGTTCTTAAAGGTAGCGCAAGAAATAACTTGCTTAGCAAATACTATTGCGCATATAAGGCACTTTAGCTTTTATATTCCCCTGATCTTTACTCCCCTAGTACACTTGACTAGTACTTAAGGAGCCTCCGCGCTTAAGTAGCTAGCGCAAAGGTACTATATATATGCGTTATTGTCCTATACCTTAATAGGCGTATAGCTAGACTAAAACCTATTATAAAGCGTTGTCTTAGCTATAAGGAACGCTATTAAAGTAGAGAAGTTATATTAAAGCATATTTAAGAGATTTAAATAGTTAATAGTATTGAATATAGAATCATAGCTATACTAGCTAAGTAGGAATAGCTAAGGTGGAGTAGCTATACTAGCTAAGTTGGATTAGAAATCATAGCTATACTAAATTTAGCTATGAACTCTATATCCTAGCTATGAGTCATAGTTCTATATTTAGCTATGACTTATAGTACTAAGTTTAGCTAAAACTATATTATAAATCAAAGGATTACGTATTATATTACGTATACCTATATTGATTTATAATCTAATATAACTCTAATATACTAGAAGGTTCTAGAAGCTCAAGATATTTTATATATATAGATTGCTTTGCTCCTATAGTTAGGAATTAAGCCTCCTAAGCCTCCTAAGTCTCTAAGTTCTTTAATAACTACTACTATTACTTACTACTTAATACTACCTTATACTCTCTTTACCATATCGGCTAGCCCTTATATTTCATATAGTAGCAATTCACTAAGAGGTCTACTGATAAGAGATAAGGCGCAGGCGCTTCCTTGTAAAATCGAGTTTTCAGCGCAACCAATCAGCAACTAGCACTTCGCTAAGGCCGGCCTTGCAGAACTGAGTTGAGCTCAGCTAATCAGTAACTCGCTAAGGCTAGCCCCGCAAGATCGAGTCAATGCAGCCAATCAGCAACTCGCTAAGGCTAGCCCCGTAAAATCGAGTCAGTGCAGCTAATTAGCAACTCGCTAAGGCCAACCCTGCAAAACTGGGTTATGCGCAGCCAATTAGCAACTCGCTAAGGCCAACCCTGCAGTATTAAGTTAAGCGTAGCCAATTAAGCAATCTGCGCAACCAACCTTCGCTTAATTGACAAATAAGCAATTACCTAAATAGTAATCCTACTTATTCGGCAAATTACGCGAATTAAGTAATAGAAGGAGCTTCTATTATAGCTTTTATCAATAAAAAGCCAGGTGTAGCTATTATTACTATATATTAGTAAGCTACTTCCTATAAGACCTCAACTAACCCCCCTAGAGCCTAAAACCAACTATTGAGGCCCGAGTCCCTGAGACTAAGTACTAGCGTAATAAGCTAGTTACCTTTAGAGATAATAGGAAGCGTGTCGCGGACTTAAGTAGCTAAGTAATAAGCTTTTTAAAAGCTATTATAGCTATATACTAGGCACTATTATCAGTTTCTCATACTAGGGTGCCCAGACCTACGCAGTACTATAGTACAATTCTACCTTATAAGGTTGAAAGAGGATTGCAAATATAGTACGTCTAGCAGTAGGGAGTGGCTATTGGACTAGCTCTTTATAATCATATTATACCTTATATATTAGTACTTCCTCTTAGCTAAAAAGCCATCCTTAGAGAGGGTGCTAAGAGAATTACTATATATATTGTATAAGAGAAGGTAAATTAGTAGTTTTATATTGATCTGTAAAGGAGTTGTAAGAAAACTCAGCTTCTTTACTTATTAATA
>JAENRP010000451.1:0-29138 GCA_024741835.1 Diplocarpon mali | reverse complement strand
CCCTAACCCTAACCCTAACCCTAACCCTAACCCTAACCCTAACCCTAACCCTAACCCTAACCCTAACCCTAACCCTAAACCCTAACCCTAACCCTAACCCTAACCCTAACCCTGTGTCATCGTGCTCCTCATTCATCTGGGCCTGGTTTGAAATCAGCCAACAGGCAGCGTTTGAAGCTTTGAGATATTGGGCATAATAATATCGTTCAGATTGGTTACTCTCGCCATAGAGTTCGCGGCTCTGAGATCCTCCACGCCTACCTTGGCTACTAAAAATAGACAGACTGCCTATGTGAAACTCGGAGCAGTTTCCTTGTGTACCGCCCTGGTAAACAATCATGGATCAGCCGCAGAAGCAAAGGTAGAGAGTGGGATCGAGGAGCGCAAGGCTGGGGTACTACATAATCGTTTTTGAGCGCTCTTCGACAAGTCGATCACACCAGGGTTCCCTAGGTCGAGCAATTTCACGGCGGGTTACTAGCAGCGAAATACAATATATAGGGTAATTCAGATGGAACTTGAAAAATGAGTCCAAAAGTCTTTATTGGGAAGAAAGTCTCAGATGTATGCCCAACTCCGAAGTATGTATTGTACATTGCAGCATGAAGACCTGTACAACGCAGGTCGTGCGAGGACAGTATGGCTTTTACCCAGCAAGGCTTATAGCCAGGTACCTTTTCATGTTATCCCCATGACATGAAAGCTTGGTGAACGGAATCGAGCTGCGACAATACCTGGCTCTCGCGAAGAAAAACAAATGCGCCCTTGTCATATACATCTTTTCCAACCAATCTGCTTGTACCTCTATTTCAAGTCCCCGTTCCAGACCAGATGGCACATTTAATCCTCGTCGAAGACCTCTTCGACTCGGGGCGCTTGGTGTCTTTGCTGTGTACTCGAAGTTTGAATCTGGGGCGCGGCGGAAGAGGTGGTAGCTGTAGCTGGAGCGGGTTGTCCCGTGAATGCAGCCATCGTTGCACCTGCGTTTGCAGACCCAACTTGTTTTGACTTCTTCTTCCCCTTCTTCTTTTCCTGAGAAGCCTGTCAGTTTTGCTTCAAAGGAGATGAGTGGCTCGGGAATGAACCTCTTGCCAGCCCCAGAGTGGCCTGAAACTATCAAAGAATCCCACGTCCTCAAATAAGTTGGGATACAGCCACAGTCCGGGAGGCACTGTAAACATCGTGACTGCAAAGAGAATTAATCTGAAGATAGCCATAACGAAGAATAGCCCAATGAGTCCCAACATGCCCATACTGAGATACCAGACCCCGAGTCTCAACTTCATTGGCCAGAGCGGGAACATGACGATCGTGAAAACCAGAGCCAGGGCACCGAGCGCGTAAAGTTTTTGCTTCACCTGGGCGCCTTCGTAGAGCCAGACGAAATGCAGCTCCTCCTTACATTCTTGCTGTTGCTCGATCTTGACCGTCCAGAGACCCTTTACACGCTTGATTTTGTGGGCTCCTGGGGCGTGATTGTGGCCTTCGTGGGGGTCGGACTTGCTAACACGGAGAGCGAGTAAGGACATGGGGAGGAGCTTGAAGGTGTTCTCGAGTGATGCGCGGTCGGTAATCTCGGGCAGAAGAGGGTTCTTAGAGCGGGCTTTGGCGTAAGCGGGGGACTCTAGAGCTCGTAAGGCTCTTTTGACTGCGTGGCCTCATTAGCATAGAATTTTCCAAGATACTGGTGCAAAGGTACCTTTAAACATGTCCTTGCGCTGGCCGTTGAGGATGCATGTTCGCAACTTCAGATCCTGGCTCTTCAAGAAGTTTGCGACTGCGAGGGCCTCTGGCTTAGGAGGACCGGGTTGGATGGGTTGCTGCTGGGCTTGATGCTGGGCTTGATGCTGTGCTTGATGCTGGGCTTGGGCCTGCATCTGCTGTTGTGCTTGCTGTTGAGCCATTTGCTGTTCTCTCACCTTGTTCAAGAATTCTGGAACACTCAGCCCGGCCTTCTCTGCTTCTGCGAACAGTTGCTTCTTCATAATTTCGACTTGCTCTGGAGTTGGCGGTGGTTGTCCTGGCCCGGATTGGAATTGAATCTGGGGGCCCTGAGGTTGGCCTTGACCTTGGGGTTGTTCTTTGCTCGCCATTGTGGTTTGCAGATCTAGTGGATGAAGTTGAGAGATTACCTGAAGATGCGGGAGGGGGCCACAAGGTTGGAAGAAGGCTGAGAGTTTTTGAGACCTGGCTTGTTCTGTTTGCATCCAGCTGCGCCACACAGAGGCGCACTCCGGCCCGAAGATTGTTCCGAAGCCACATAACCCGGAGTCACGCTGTAGCCTAAACAAGCACTGGCGTTAAAGTTTACGGCAATTCTCAGATGCATTCCCGGAGTCTTCCCTCATTTCTGCATATTCTCAGAAGGTTTTGCGCGGCGTCAATTGTCTAATAATTCCTGGCACTTTCTCTTCCTTGCCACTAGATCGATGCATTGAATGAATTCACTCTACAGACTCATCGCTTCTTTAGCAGGCTTCCGGCTCACCCGCCGATGTCTCTGTATTTAACATCCCCGACGGTGCTTGAGCCTAACATTTTAATGCATGCACAGTAGCTTATTCTTCTGTGGAGAATGAGCGAGAACTACACTCCGGGCGACAATGCCCTGCAAGTGGCTCCATATGACACCGTCTTCCTTGTGAGTTGCATCCCGTGATCCGCCCGATTTCCGGCTCACGTGCTGACATTGATATCTGTCAGTCCCAGAGAGACTTATCATTGAGGGTTCCAATCAACTTTGTCACGGTTCCAGGAGTCTCTTTGACAGCTGCGTGCTTCGACGCCAAGCAGTATGAAGATGATAACTCAGCAAACTGCATCTCAAACCTCCTCTCGGTTGGATTCCGGAGGTTCGTGGTAGACTTATACTGGGACGAAAGCCGGAATGTCTGGTCATTCTGCCCTGTCGCTATGCCAGCATCGATTCCAGATCTAACATCACTATCAACCTTAGTAGTATCGCCAGGTCCTGCCACAAGCTCAAGTTCGCTCGCATCCGGCACGTACACATACAGTTCTCCTCTCACAACGCCAACGAGTTTTTCTTCTACCAGCCGAGTCCTACTGCCCCGGCAAGATGCAATGAGCCCTACACCAAGCTTTTCATCCAGCTTCAGCACCTCAGCAGCAATCATTTCTGACAACTTTCTCGGCAACGTCCTCCCCATCACCTCAAGCATTCCCGATTCACCAAGCCAGCCTCTCGTCTCCATCGGACCATACGTCTGTACCAGTACTATCAACCTCTCAGTATTTTACACCCAGTTTTTAGATTACATTCAGAAGACGGAAAACACGCTTCAGGCCCATCTGATTTATGTGATTCTCAACATCCACGCCTCCTCGACCACCAACTCGCCTGACTCCCCCGCACCAGAACCGTCAAATCTACCTAGTGATTCAAACTTACTCGGCTACCAGTTCATGGCAAATCTGTCAGAGTTTGTATACACCAGATCGAACCTCTTCTCGGATAGGTTAAATTTGAATAACTCATGGTATGACGTTCGTAGGGAGATTTACACGCCGGTGGAAGGCTATTACCAGACGGCGAGTAGCCCGGAAGGTATCCTTTCCACGGTGGACGGATGGCCGTCAGAAAGTTACATTGAGTTTGCTCGGAGCAAGAGATTGCTTCTGGGATGGGGAACGGTTGATCCTCAGATGGCTGGCTATAACTTCTCCGGAGACTCGGACATAATATTCCCAAATGGTTTCATTGAGGATGTACAAACCAATGTCAGCGCAACTGCTGGTGGGGACTTGACAAGTGGTTGTTTCTTCGGCAATGATACTGTTGGCTTGGCAAAAAGCAACTCCTCATGGGCCGTCGGCACAACAGTCCCGGATTTCAGCTATCCGACCACAGCATCAGCTGGCAAGTCTCTCAATCGCCTTTTGCGATATTCTACTAACACCTTCAGACATAACTCCCCTCCTGAACCTTACACAGACCACAACCAACTGCGGCATTTCTGCACAGCTAAACAAAACACTTCTCTCCGTTCCTGCTTTCGTGGACCCCATCCCATATCAATCTTTCTCCTACGCCACAATCTGGTCTTGGGCTCCCAACGAGCCCAGAAATACCTCGGATATTGATTCCAGTCTCTTCCGCTGCGCAATAAGCAATAGAGACCGCTCTGGACGCTGGGTACGTTCGATTCCCACGCTATTAATACCACTCTCCTGCTCATCTCCCCATGCCTTCTCTCCTCCCGCTCCATCGAAAGCCTCCTCCCCAACCCCCAAAGAGAAGAAAAACATAGTTAACAACAAATCCTCAAAAGACCGTCGACGACTGCGACCAAAAACGCTACGCCGCTTGCCGCGCCCGCGGGCAGCCCTACAACTGGACACTGACCCCCATCACCACTACGTACAATACCGCAGATCACCACTGTCCGCAATCATACGATTTCGCAGTTCCACGTACAGCCTTGGAGAATTCCTACTGTAAGTACCACATGCCCGCTATATCCGCACCTCGCACTACGCCCTGTACCACGAGTTCCTCCAGCTTCCTTCTATTAGTGTTAACCATGGCTGTAGTAACCGAAGCAATGCGCGATACAGATCGCGATTGGGACGGCCATGGGGCTTGGGTTGATTTCAACAGCCTAGATATTGAAAATTGCTGGACGACGGGCGGGCCGAACGCGACGTGTCCATGGAAAGAGGCGGTGACTGAGAAGATGAATTTTAGAAAACGTATCATCCTGGTACTGTTCCCTCTTACATACTCCCTCCACCTTCCTGCCCCTTCCTGCTTTCTCTTCCTCGCAACGCAACCTCCATATGTCGGTGGGAAGTAAATGATGAGCTGAACTAATCGCATCAAAAGGTCCCCACAATCTGCGGAATCATCATCGTCATTATCTGCGTCCTCGCATTTTGGAACAAATGTTTCTGGCAGCGGAAAGTGCGTAAGAGGAAGAGGAAGAGGGGTGGCGAGAAGGTACTTTATGAGGGGGTGCCGAGTTGACTTCGTGAGCGGTGTTGTTTTCCGGGTTTCAGACGCGAGGGAATGAAATTCGGAGGTGTTTAGGTCGCAGGGGATTTTAATGTACGGGCTACAGGCGGCTTGTCAATTATTTAAGGCACGGGGTGTGGTGTTTAGGACTGTAGAATATTGGGGCTGTAATATAGCGTTTATGATGTACGAATTAGGCGAGGTATTGTGGCCTTAGTAAATAAATACCCTGTGTTGTAAAGTCCAGATGTGTTATTTTCCCAAGTAACGAACGATCCATAATGAGCCCAATGGAAACCATCCCATGACGCAACCTCTCGACGCCAGTCCCATGCATCGCCGTATACACCAGCATGTACACCTATCGGACAGTCCATACGCCATCTATTCCAAAATATCCCGACATATCGATATACTAATGTTGCAACCCAATATCATTTTCGCTGACCTCGCTACCGACCTCGGTCCAAGATCCAGGAGTTGCGATTCCGTCGCCATCGATGCTCATGACATCTGCATCACTGGTCGCTCCGCTGTGAGGCGCCCAGACATCTTCACCTGAGTCGGCTACGGAGGCTGAATCAGTAGGTGTGGCATGTCCCTTTCCAGGACTGGAGACATCTGGGTCGCTGAAAGCTGAAGAGCCGGATCTGAATCCATTTCGTGGGGAAGCGGAGCGCGGCGTGACCGGGAGAGGAGAGTAGAAGCTAGAATTTGCGTTGTCGGCCCAAGCGTGGATAGATGCGTACGCATTGTCGTCTCTTTCAATGACCGTCATCATTGCATTGTTGGAATTATCTGCCACCATGGGCTCTTCCACATGGGCAACCGGAGGATGCGGTGCGGCCTCAGAAGTATCCACAGCTTTCTCAGCGATGGTGACGGTACTCTGGCGAGATTCGCGGGAACTTTTTGGTGCCGAATGAACGTCGGACATAACCTCATCCCGCTCTGATTCTCCGGGGGACATCAGGCTTGAATCGAGGGCACGCTGCTCTGCTACGTCGGTGCCATTCTCGTCTGCGGAGGGGTTGACGTAAAACGAGGTTCTGTCTAGGCCTCTGATACCTCGCTGTCGAAGTCCCTCCTCGGCTTTTCCTCCAATGTCAGCGCCGGTCTTGTACACATAAGTGCCTTTCTCTGCTGTGTGGTCTTCCTGTAAGAAATCATCGAAGCTGGACCCGCGGCTTGGTTTGGCAGGCCGATCGCCCGCCAGCTTCCGCTCCTTCTCCAACTTCACTAGGTGGACTGCATTCCAGTACATCAGCTCCTCGCGCTGGCGGCGTTTGGAATCCTCGTCTGCCTCAACGCCACGGTTTGCACCGGCCCGGCTCTGTAAGAATCCCTCCGCGTCTTCGGGGCGGTTGAAACCGGGCTGTCGTTGTGATCCGTAGTTGATTTCTTCTCCTAGAGAATGGAGGGCGAACGCAATTTTGCGGCGGACATCTTCGGCGAATTGTTTTGCTTGGGGGGATTCGTATACAGCAATAGCCGCCTATGCTAATCAGTACAAACTCAGCCCAAGTGACAGTAACAGCCTTACAGCGACTGCAGCCGCAACTGCGACTATGGCACCTGAGACGACAATAGGATGAGCAGGCATCCTGTCTATTTGTTGAAAGGACTGGGAATGAAGAGAAAGGAAGAGATAGAAATGGGGAAAAGGAAGAAAACGTAGAGTTTATGAAGAATGGACAGAGTTGTAGGATGAGAGGTGGCCGAAACGTCGCTGCTTGGGAAGGCAAAGGTTGCTTTTTGGCTCGGCCTTGCGACTCGGTCGATGTGCCTTGCAGGGTGTGTGATCCGCCTATCAAGTCAGGGAACGAGATCCAGAGTTTGTACTAACTTTTGGCTACCGCAGCTGGCATTTTGAAACGTCTGCTTAGACGCTTGGGGAGATCCGAAAGAGAAATACGGAGATATGTCAGTGGAGAAAATGAGGTTCATATACAGTTGGGCGATGATGACCACGACCAGGTGCGGGCCGACTTCAACCCCGCTACTACTATCTGTGGCTGCGCGGTGTGGGGCGCAGCGCACGTGATGATAGCGGTGGCGATAGGTCCGCTCATTCTGCAGTACCCAGGCACGTCCTCAAGCAAATTTGTATTTTGGGAACGCGAAGTTACATAACATCGTATGGATAGGCTGAACTCAAAGCAGGGAATGCTCTCTACCCTGAGTATTATCCAGAAGTTTCACATAAGGCTTTAATTCAACTCTAATTCGAAGTTGAGTGAGATAATCGGCGTAAAGTAGTTCCGTGCTAAGCAATACTAAAAATAGGTTCTACTAATACTCCATCTACCCGTACGTATCCTTTCACAACCTATCTTCGAATCCTCTCAGATCAAGCAAATTCGTTGCAATTAAACAATAACTCCAGAGAGCGGTACCAAAATAGTCATGCTTCAAATTGCCAGAAGGCTAGAGTGTTCGACGAGTCAGTTTAAACTACAGATTTCATCCAGAGGCTTGGATTTTTCTAGATCCTACCTAATTTCTTAAAAAGTACGAAAAGACCAGCAAGCCATCATGGATCTTACAGCTCGGTACGGTCAGATTTCGAATCTATATTACTATTCTAATAGCATTCAATCAGATTTCCTCAAATTTCCTCGAAAGGTTCAGAGAATTTGGCCCCTCTGTAGGTGCAGTACCGGTATCGATATCTCACAGTGATATAGAACAGGATGAGACAGTCAAATGATGATGATAAAGTAAAGTCTATTTTTCTACAGACGGCCGGTATCGTGTCTTTATACCCCCGAATCGCCTCCTCTTCTCTATTCCTCCAAGCCCGTGAATGCTATACCCGCCGAGGTCCTCGGCCAGAGAGTAGTCCGAGGTCTCTACGAAACGTACCCGACTTCACGTGATATATATTTACAGGATGACCCTAGAAACAAGGGGACGAGCGTTCAATAGAGAAACCTGCGTACCAACATCCTCTCACCCGTACATAATCATCATCCTCGACTCTGCATTCGACATTACAAGTCGAGATCGATGCTTGAGTTGAGGTGGACAGCTCTGGGAGACTGCCTACCTGCTTTGGTGTCTCAATGTCGTTTCTTCCATGGTTTGCCCCCTGCCTACTGGTGCCTGGGTACCTCCAAAAATCAAGGTAGGTCATTTAATCCATAAGCGACGGTACTTGCGAATTGTAAGAAGCAGCAATGAGCAGCAATAATTGCTCTGCTTGCAGTTTCTCGGCAACGGTATTCAAAGGACTCGTCCTGCCGACGACGACTCAGTGAATCCGCAAGAGGGCTCTCTTCTCTACAGCGGTAGCGCAGCATCTTCAACTATGTGTTGACCAAAGACGTCATGGTTCGAAAGGTGCTTTGCAGAACTGATCACTCCTCGCGATCACTACAGTACAGAGTTGCTTCCCCTCAATAGTATCAAGTGTCAAACAAAGTCTGGTCCGGTTATTCTAACCTTACAATCTCTCTAGTATCTGATCCCTATATATTCCCAACCGGGGTTGAGTCAATTTCCAATAGCATCCTGCTCGTACCACTACTCAGCTCAGCGTCCTGCTTCCACGGATTCTCAAATTAGCTTCCTTCGTCCCGCTCCTAAGACCGGCTCGCGGATGCGTGGCAATGTTGGCTTTTGATATTTCTCATCGTCTCGATCTGTAACAAGCACCGGAATAAGCATTTCATATTGAAGTTCGCTCCTTGATAGTTTATTGCGTCTAAATCCATAACATCGTGAAGTGCTACTAGGTATTGATTCAGGTTAGTTGCTGAGTGATCTCGGCGAGATGCCGTAGGATGTTGAATTAGTTGTGAGGATGGACCATCGTAAGTCGTACGGAAATATTCACTCTAGGAGAATGACAACAAAGTCTCCCAGGCAGTGTTTGAAATTGAAAGCAAAAAAATGGCCTTTTCGGACTATCTCAAAAATAGTAAGCCATTGGATATGATTTTGAAATCGGTATTTCGAATCCCGAGCATTGGCACAATCACTGATCATTCATCCAGAATATCCGGCCTACAAGCCAAGGACTGCAGATCTGAGTGGACCTTGTATCAATGTTGGCAATCAAAATCGGCAGATCTGGTACCCCGCCAGTCATTTGACCATTATGGATTGGCAGGTAGCCAGGAAATCGGTCGAAAGGGTGTTCGGGGAGGATACGATGGTGAAAGCGGCCACCAAAAGCCCCGACAAGGACAAACAATTGGTTCAGAACCACGGCCTTCGATTGCTTGGCCTTGGGCACGCCTCAAATTCTTATAAACCAAGTCGACCCTGTGAAGGCCACCTTGTGTGCTCTTTCACCAAAAACCCAGACAGACTTTCGGGATGACAACGAATTCAGCATTCGTGCCCATAGAGGAAGCCAATGTGCCCGGGCCAAACGTTATATACAATCAAAACCGCCAGCGCGACAAAGTCAAGGTCATTGACGGTGAGTGGAATCAGGCCGAGCAGGGCTCTTTGCTGTTGCCTCGAGGGCGTACGCACATGTTGGTTCTCCCATCGAGCCAACAAATCGGTCTTCTCGAGCAATACGCCGAAGATTTAGGTAATTTGGGTGCGAAAAAGGAACGGTATAGAATGGGAACCAATATTACTATCGCCTGGGCAGACCCCCCCATAATTTGCCAGACCATAAAATCTCTACCCGACAAATTTTTCTGCAAGCATGGACCGGTATTCTTGATAGCAAGTATCAGGAATTCAAGTGCCATTGAAGAATGCAGGTGTTGTTCCATTTCTCTTAATCATTCTTCCTAGAAGAGGCATACCCATGTATGAAGAGATCAGGAGATGAGCAGAGGGCAGCAATGATATTCCCTGCGCATGCGTCACCAGATAGGAACTAGAAAAAATCGGAGGCGACGAGAAACTGGCCGCGAACATATGGTGCGCCTATTCGTCAATACTTCCACCCGCGATCATATGGTCTAACCTCTCAAAAAGACTGAAAATCATTTTCAAGATGAAAGGCGTCAGACACTGGATTGAACGCATGGCGATGATTTCGACTCAGGACTTTACAAGCGCCCATAAAGATACAATCAATGATCGTTCGTGCGGATGTGAATTACCCAGGAAACGGCCTCTTCTATAGGGACGGTGCCAGCGAGAGCCAGTACGGAATCGTTCTCCGCGAAGAAAGCATCAGATCATGGGAGGGGGCCAGAATGCATTTAATTCTTTAATGCTGGAGAAGAGCAAAGCAATCCCGAACAATGGCAGGTGGAAATCTAGGTTTACGCTGATCGTCGTTACCAAGAGACACCATGCAAGATTCTACACTGAGCTTTCATTGTCCAAGAATCTTCCGGGGGGCACCTTGGTCGATAGCAAAGTCGTTATTCCGTACAAATGGAGCTTCTATCTATAGAACCACTACAGTAAGCTCGGCACTGCTCGCAGCACGCTGTACGTAGTCGTCCTCAATGACAAGTACACTGCCGGGGACCTCCAGAAAGTTGGAAGTGAAAAAAAAAAAAAAGATATACTCAACGACGACTCTGCTAACGAACATAGAAAAACAATTTATGCTATTCTAGTGCTCGGGTCACCAAGATAGTCTCATACTGTATGTACCCCGGCGCGATACGCTGATATATTATGCGATCGGCTTCGGTGCGACATGAGGCCAGCCCTCGAAGGCTCATACATAACCGCTTCTCCGCCCCAAAGTATGGGTCCCGGAAAAGGATCCCCGAAATCATCGCCATCTAAGGGAGCTGTATCTTCGTCTGCCGCAGAGCCTGGCGATATTGGAGCTCATGGCAGTAAGCCTCGGTATGTTCCACGTTACATTTCTGATCCTCGCGTATGGATGCCTCGCAAAAATACCCACCAGAACCCATGGCACCCGAGACTGGTCGATACCATGTTATATCTCTAGTCTATGAAGCTGCTCTCGTCGCGACTTTGTTTTTGTTAATTGCGTTGTTTTTTCCTATATTCTGGACCTGCTTTCGGTTGCCAGACACTTGGTATTTGGTAAGACGTGAAATTTTCTTAGAATATTTTGCGCAGGAGTTAAATGATTGGTGCTTGACATGCCGCAGGGTTGGATGATGGACAATAGAAGGCGTTTTAGAGTGAATTATCTTAGGTTGTACTCTTGGTTCTGGCCTGGACTTTTCATTTATTCTTCGCAGCATAGTCCTTGATATAGGGTTCTATAGGCGGTAAACTTGCAGACTTTTGGAGACAGGGCCATTTAAATTACTGAAGAACTCCCTTAGCTAAGTAAGTCAAACTAAATCTGAGCCCAGAATGACTACTATCACCCATGGGTGCTAAGCACGACTTGATTCATACAGACGAGGTGAAGACGCTGTACCTTTTACAGCTATAAGAGTAACGTACACTTAGCCAAATGCGACAGATATCGGAGATGGTTCAGCGAAAATGGAGATCCAGAGCAGGAGGGGGCTGGGTTTCATCAATGTAAGAGGTGCAAATATATCAGCGATCTATATAGCGCCGTGTACAAAAAAAATAGTCAGGTTATCTGCTTCGGCTGCAGTCTGCTGGATGGTGGACGATGAGAGACCAGGGACAATTTAGGTTGAGAAGACCAGAGGCCTGACAGGTGCAAATAGGGTAATTTCAAGAATTCCAAGGTAGTTGAGCTAGCCTCTCTCAGGCCAAGGAAGACATGATGTAAAGGAGTCAAGATGGTTTATTAGCCCACTTAAAGCAGTTGCTATGATTTTCTTAGCCTAGTCAGTTTCTTTGCATTGATAAGAATCTGTAAGCAACTAGTGAATTCAATTATAAGAGATTAATAAATGTAAACCACAGAGGTTAGGAAGTATATGACATACCCTGGTTCTGTCCTGTGATCTACAACAGGAGTTCCTCAAAAGCCTGGAAATCAGGGACCAGTGAGTTAGTAATCAGTGGTCGCTAGTTGAGTCCAGAAGTATATTCTTGCATGTAAACAAAGCTTAAATCGTATCTCGTGTCCATCTCAAGGCGAAAGAAGTCTTAGAGCTCTGTTGTTGTTATTATCATTACTAGCATGCGGCGTGAGCCCTAGGCGAAAAGCACATCTGATGTATATCTCGATGAACGTAATTTTCAGGAAGACAAACTCTCTTTCCAAACACTACAATGAGCTTCATCGACCAGACTCATGTTCATGGGTATCATCCCGCCGATGCAATGAATTCATCCATTGAAAAAGGAGAAGAAGCATCAAGGTATGTCTGATAAGTGCCACTCATCGAAAAATCCAGCGCACTCTCGCAAAATGCGTTATCTGAATTGTAGCGGCATGGGTTGTTCGACGGCGCAATCAGCTGTACACATTTCTACACGCCGCAGCTCAGATCTTTCTTGTATCATCGAGTATTTTCCCATACTTGAACTCAGGTGATATGAGTCTATCTATTGCGCTCTCAAATCCTGTCAAGTGGCTCGGCTTTCAGGTCCCCCTCGAACCATGAGGTTTGCCCCTCGGCCACCGCCTACAGGCCAGGATCAAAATCGTACTTTCAAGAGAAACTGACTTTCAACCGATCTAACAGCCTTTTCACGGCTGAGGAACTCGCGTATTACGGCTCATCGACCATTGCCTACAAAGATTCGGCCCCAGCTCAGCTTAAGCAGCGAGCTTCGTCGCCTGTCCAGATGACCAACCCCCGTACTGCCCAGCATCTCCCACCTCCAACTTCTCGTCCAACTACCCCGAGAAACCAGAAGATATCCTACCAAGGCCTTGATCTGACTGCAGAGGGAACGGAATCCTCAGGCACAGTGTCTTGGCAGTGAGCAAATCTTATCCCATCTCCCATCTTCCAGTCTTCCGACTGATAACTTTCATGTAGTGAGGCTCATCCCATCTTCGCTATCGTTCTAGTCGGCCCAGATGAGATTCCATTTGGTCTCCAAAAAGACCTCCTGTGCGCCCAATCCCCATACTACCGCGATTGGTTTGCGAAAAATGGCCGCGAAGGTCAGATCGAGCATGTCGTGAAGCTTCCAGATACCACCCCAGATGTCTTTGGCTGCTTTATGAACTTCGTCTATACTGGCAAGGTCTACGACAAGGCGCATGGAAAAGACATTCCCGATTACCCTCTCCTCATAGGCGTGTGGAAGCTGGCTACGAAGCTGCGAATGGCCCCGCTACGTGTCGCTGTTCTCGACTGCATGTCTGAACGTCGTCAAGAGACCTCGTTGATTCCTGGAACCCCACTTCTCATTCAGGCCTGGAAGGAGACCGACGACGGTAGCGGTTTGAGGCATATGCTAATAGGATGGTCTGCAGAGCACAGTATGTATCGACGGTCTGTCTCGCAAATCACTAATCATTCCAGTGCGGACATCTCCAGAAGCACGCCAAGCGTTCGCCAAATCACTCCCTCAAGAGATCCTTAGCGAACTCGTCATCGTTATGAGTGATCTCCCCGCTACTCCGGTCTTCACGCCCCAGGGCCTAAGACAACAGCATGTTATGCCGCCAATGCTACAAGCAGAAACCGACCTCGACCCGCCTCGTCCCTCAACAAAGCGCGGTCGCAAGACGGACGTGAGTATCGGCCCCGCTGGTACCGACGATCCGCACGAGGTCAAGCCGTTTGTCAAGAAGCAAGCTCGTCGCTCTGAGCCCGTTCGCTGCAAGAGCAAGATGCAAGCCTCTGCCCTCGAAGCTACGCCCCTGTCTGCCGAGAAGGATCTCGAGTTCTGCCGCGGTATGATCGATCGCATGATCCTCGGTCCCGGCTACTGGACTCGACTCGTCAAGGCCTTCAGGCACCCTGTTCAACCCGCCCAGGACAATGTTCCAAACTACTTGGAGGTCATCAAGAAACCGATGGATCTGGCCACCATCAAGTGCAAGATGGAACGAAATGAGTACAGCACTTCAGCCGAATTTGAGAAGGACGTCCGCCAGATCTTCAAGAACTGCTACGAGTACTGGAAGGAAGGCGACCCAATCTACATCCAGTGCCAGAACTTCGAGAAGTACTTCAACTCACAATGGAGCACGCGTCACAAGTACATTGCCAACGTTAAGGCCGAGGTCATCGATTGAGATGCACACTGATATCAATGGGTTGGGTTGGGTTGGTCTGTAGATATGTTTCCCTTACGACGTGATGAGTTCTGCGGCGTTTGACTTGAGAGAATTACCACGGACGTTGGGCGCATTTCCAGCTTTGATCGAGCTATTGTAGTTTCTGGCTCGATTTAATATGGCCTGTATGTAAAATGGTGGCTTTGCCTTGACCCGCCGGCTTCTTGCTGTGGACAACGTCACCCTTCGTATGCCAAAGTAAGTCAATAATGCGAAGTGAGTGCATACACAACACACATTGCATCCTTGGTGTTAAAGAGTTTGACGCATACCGCGAAGTTCGGCGCTCGGTGCTCGCAGGACGGAACCTCCGCGTTGATCACGAAGTTACTTGAGTGCTTATTGACATTGCTGTAAAATCAAGAATCCCAGACACCACTAGAGATTCAAACTCGATTCTCACCAGCAAAAGATGTGGACTACTAGCGTGGAGTAGTCAGCAGATGCCTCAGGCATGAACCCACCATGTATATAATTACTTTTTGTGGTACAACCACTCCTGAGAAATACAACCTTGCTTCTCAGAACCAACCACCTCCCTTGTTTCCCACATTTTCTGGTGACCTACGCAGGGAAGAAGTCAGCCTCATCTCAGATCTCCCCTATCATCTCAGATTCCCCTGTCACATACTCTCTTAAGGCAATTCGAGCTCTTGACACGTTAACACGGGCATACGCTCTTGACACGTCAATACGGGCATACGCTCCCTCCCTAACGTTGACCATCACGTCATACCACCTCTGCACACGTACAATACGCGTCGTCAATACGCGTCTCATTTGAAGTCTCTCTATACTATACCCCTGTACTATACCTCTGTACAAGACCTTAATAATCGAGGAACGACTCTATGCGAACTCAAGAAAACTTGGAAGGATTCTCGAGAACAGTGTCGTCCCTGCTATTAGAGTCATCTGAGGAATACAACGATTCATTCGATAAACTCATTCGAGCTATCGACATCAGCAGCTACTACCTACCTTAACACGGAAGAGACTCCAGCTCTATCAACGCTGAACTGAGACGGCTTCTCACACCATATACATTGTCACCACTATCACTAGTAACTATGAACTGTGACTACCCCCTTAGCGGAAAGTTTGATGGAACAAATGTCTTAAGTGCTCGATGGATAGCAAGACTGAATAGGGACCTCCAGAAGCTAGGATATACTACTCTACCAGACTTCTTTGAAGCAGTAAATATACTCTTTGAAGGTAGAGCAGCAATATGGCTAGACAACTCACTTAGATGGAGACCGGTCATAGAGAATCTAGCTAACGCTACCACTAATGATGTCGAGAACTTTACAAAGGCTATGAATATTCAGTTCAGAAGTATATCACAAGGTATACTAGGTTCAAATATCCAACTGGAGCTGCGTAACCTCTCCTAAGGCAAAGATAAGTCTCTATAATCATACTACCAACGAGCATAAGACCTTATCACCAGATGCTATTGCCGCGACTACCTACTACTAGGTACGAATAATAAACCACTTAGTGATATAGAAGCCTTCTCACTATCTAATGTTGTCTTATCGTTCATCGAAGGCCTAGCTTCGGCCGAGTTGAGGAGAAACCTTGTCCTTAAAGATGACGATGCATACTATGGCCTATATAAGGTATACAACACTATCCTCAGCACTGAGAATAATATAAAGAAGCTAAGAGATTACGAAGCTCGAGCTGCTGAGAAACAAGAGCTCGAACAATACTAAGCCATCTATATATAAGGGAAATCCATATTAGAATTGCTAGCAGAACTTAGTATTGTAAGTGGGCACCTATATCCATCGTCCAGGCCTGTCGAGTACCCTCCTATACCGCCGTCACTGTACAGATACACTAAGGAGGAGCTAAAAGCACTATCACACGCGTATAGACAAAAGCCTAATCATACCTACTAGCAATCTTAGAGCATATCCAACTAATAGCAATAGCCATAAACTACTAGTGATTATATATAAAAGACCAATATGCCTACGCAACTACTATACTAGGATCGTCGCAATGCGCTACGCGCTAGAACAGATGCAAAACCACCCTGCTCGCTGTCTAACAACCCGATCATCAATGGCTCCAAGCCATATTCCAAAGACATAGGCCCTATTTGCTTCCGTTATATAAATGTAGGTCACTTTGCTACTAAGTGCGATACGAGTACTACGCTAGCTGAGAAATGGGAATAAGAGTATACATAGGAGATCGTTAGCAACCTTATATCATATATGGCATTAGTAACTCCAGATGATTACCTCTAATGCTCGGGTGAATGGCAACACTCTTATACACTATTATAAGACTTTGCTCTATCAACGAGCCGAACACAGTCACCGTCATATACCCCTCCTACTATACAATTGGGTGGAAGATCAACTCCCTCATCTTCAAATGCCGCGATTGAGATCCCATTCGACCAGTTTAAGAGTGCCAGCTTCTTATTATAAGCATCAAACCCCTCTGTAGGATACAATACCTAAGGCAGATACCACACTAGCATGCTCTATAAGATTGGGCATAAATTAGCACTAAAAACATATGAAGATCTACCTCCAACCCTTGATACCCTAATCGACTTTTCAGAATTCCCTATGCTTACTATAGATTCCTTCTTATCTGAAAATGGCCCGTCTAAGAAGAGGCATATTAAAAGGGAAGACATCCTGAATGAGGAAGAGGAACCTGCCATCAAGTTCACTAAGCCCAAGAAGCTAAGGAAGGCTAAGCAATCGCGCGAGATTATTAGCAGGCTTAGAGACGGTCCTATTAACTTTATAGAGCTGGCTGAGAAGTTCAAGACTGAAGTCTCCCTCCTTCAGCTATTTCAACTATTACTAGAAGTAACCTTAGCGTTCAAGGAACTATCGACCCGTCCTACCCCTAAGAAGATAAAGAAGATACTAGCAAAGAAGGCCGCTTAGAAGACAGCTGAGAGAATGGCATAGGAACAATCATATTGTGCTAAGCTCGCCATATCGCCTACTGCCTTAGTAAGCCTAAAGACAGTTGCCCTATTGGTTAAGATAGTAGGAAAAGCTTTCCGAGTCCTAGCAATAGTATCAATAAAGAAGGGAGAACAGACTGTGCAGGTTGCCCTTCTAGCTGGGATATCACAAGTAGACCCTGGCTCTAATATGGTAATCATATCAATTGGACTAGTAAGATACCTAGGCCTACTAATGCACCCCCTCTTGAACAAAGGCCTAGGAGGCCTTACTATAAATGTTGCTGACGGTAATTCTACTAAGCTCACTCACTACACTGACTTCAGTATTGGTATTATAGGAATATGGCGTCCTGTAGAGGCTTTCATCCGCCTATGGAACACATATAGCGATAAGGACTTCCATCTTCTTTTGGGTATAACATAGTTATATGCAGTAGACGCCTATGTCCATATTCGGGATTCTATTGTTGAGATTAGAGACACCTTAAGAGGAGAGAATACTATATAGATTAAGGGACCGGAGTTCGTCAACAGTCAATACCACTCTCTAGTATTATACCCGAAAGATGCTTAAGAGGAGACACGACCTTCGCCGACCTCCCCTAAGGATGAGTCAGATAATGATTCTGACGACGATACCGACTCGAGCTCCGACTCTGATGAAGAAGCCCTAAAGCATGTATCATTCATTCCTGGTTCAAAAAACTAGATCTCCCGACTCGACCTGAGCACGTTATTAAAAGGTTTATAGGCGGCCACGCCTTTTGCGAAGATGCAGATGATAGAGATGAACCTCTCTCTTTGGAAACTCCACTATTGATGATTAAGGACATACTATATGACTTTGCCCCTAGCATATTCGACTACCCTACCTACCCTACCTACCTTACTACTATTGGAGCTGAAAGATCAGCTCCGAGAATCAAGGAAGAGCCTATACCCTTGAGCCAGAAGCGCAACGCAGAGTCCCTTCTTGCAGGACTAGGTGTTTCCATCTTATAATCTACCGATGAACCAGACCTCTACCAGCCATCAATTGAAGACTATAATATTGGGTGGTCTCTAATAGGGGAATTCGTAGAAGATACCTTTACAATTGATAAGGATGACTTAGAATACCTTTAAGGCACTTTACAAGATACTCCGACCCTAGTAGAACACACTTCTATAATAGCTGGTGTTTTACTCACGAATGAAGGAGAGACGACTTTCTAAGTATCACCTCTTGAACAGTCATTCGGCATGCCAGCCACAAGAAGGCCATATAGACGACAACTCACTGACGCTCCATAAGATGAGATCGATGAGTGGTTTAGCCAGTCCGGAATTACCCTTGGCACACAGCTTAATTCGGAACAACAAGACCTTATTACTAGACTTCTATTCACCTACCAAGACCTCAACTCCACAAGTCTCTCGAATCTCCCACCTACTGATCTATACCAATACAGAGTGCGACTCAAATAAGACACTACCCCCTGGAATAGACCGAAGCAAAGAAGATGGCCTCCTGCTAAGGAGTTCTGGCTAAGGAGGATCATCAATAATAGTATCAAGTCCAATATATTCGAGCGAACAATAGAGGCGAATGGACAATTGTCAGATTGGAACGCATAAGCCAATTTAATTGATAAATCTAACCCTCCAGGTGAATGGGACGAGCCTAGGCTTACATTCAACTACCAGAACGTGAAGGAAGAGATACTAGGGTGCTTCATTAAGCTCACATCATCAGTTCACGACTATATAGGTCATCCTTCCTATAAGTTCTTCCACAAGCTCGACCTAAAGCATAGGTATTAGGCCATTTCCATACATCCAGATGATTGATATATCTTCGCCTTCTCAATTGCAGGAATTGGATAATTGCAACCCACACGCCTACCCCAGGGATCTGTTACATCAATGTTTTCCTTCACTAAGCTAATGTATATTATCCTTAGCTATATTCCCTGTACTAATGATTTTAATGGAATGGAATCTACTCTTATTGCAAAATCACTTACAGAGCTTCCTGATGCTGCGTTCTATATGGATAACATCTTTAGTGGATTTTAAGAGTTTGCCCAGGGCTATCGAGTTCTATTAGAAGAACTACTTCCTAGGATTGAATGGGCAAAGCTCAAACTGTCATTTAAAAAGATAGAGCTATTCGTCACAGAGGCTCTAGTACTTAGCATCTCACATAAAGCTGGAGGGAAACTAATCACTAAACCTAAGAGGTGTGAGAAGATACGCAACTGGCCTATTCCTACCGACAACTCATTAGTACGAGCTTTCCTAGGAGCAGTAGGACTCACTAAGCGATAGGTGAAGAACTTTGCTAAGATTAAGAGACCCCTTATATCACTTATAGGAAATGTGGAGTTCAACTGGGGTGATAGAGAACAAGCTGCGTTCCAAATTATAAAGGAGAAGTGTGCGACAGCTATTAAGCTTTAAGGATGGGATTTTCACTTGCCTATACGACTATACTCAAATGCCAGCCTATACAGCGCCGGGTGTGTTATCACTTAAATGATTCCCGGAAAGCCAAAAGGCGGAGTTGAGGTTCCTCTACTATATGACGCCTTCACATTCAGTCCTACCTAGAGAAACTACGGAGTCTATAAGAGGGAGTTGTATGCAATCGCAGAGTTTGTATAACGATATGAGCATATGCTCTAAGGAACTGATATATCTACTATCCTTACTAATCATAAGCTACTGACTTTCTTCTTAAAGTCATCTGCACTTGATAGGATTTACTTTAGATGGGCAGCTGAGCTTCGCTATCTAAACGTTCAAATAGAGTATATACCTGGTCCTTGGAACGTAATCGCAGACGCTCTATTGAGGACGATCTTCCCTGATTCAACTAATGCTTAGGGAATTCCCTCTATCTCTGAGCTAGGAATGATGGATTACACAGATAGGGAGCCCAGATGGATTTGGAAGGATGGAAAGCAAGGCTACGAGCAGCTACTCGAATCAATCGGCCACCCTCTTTACGAATACGAGTTGTCAAAGTTGTTCAGAATAGTCAATTTGGAATCATCTCTAGCTAATCTCAGCCTAGGAGCTCATATGGACTTCTCTATAGACAAGCGAATACTTGAAGCAAACTTAGGAAGCGTTATCACAGCTGAGAACGAGTCGTATGATAATCTAACACCTCTATACCCTTGATATAAATCGTCGCTATGGTACAAAGATGTGGCTGGGTATCTTACAACCGGTTGCTTCCCGAATACCTGTATTACCAAGGTATATAACGCCGCCTTCCTTCGAAAAGTGTCCAAATACTCAACTGGGCAAAACGGCGACTTGTACTACCGATTCCACGATACTAAGAAGCTTTGCATTATACAAGCTGACGTCTTACGAGTGCTATTCGAAGCATATGATAACTCAGGCCACTTCTCGAAGAATATCACTTGCAAAAGGCTATAAGACTACTACTGGCCTAGATTGGCAGAAGACGTAGCAGACTATATACTTAGGTGCCTCATATATGCTCGATTTGGAATAGCTATTAGATTACAGACTCTAGCTTGAGTTGCTATTAGTGCACTAATGGAGCTCATCGGTCTCGATTTTATAGGTCTATTCCCTAAGTTTAAGACTATCAAACTCCAGTACATTCTCGTTGCTATAGATTACTTCACTCGATTCATCTGGGCTAAAGCTATTATAACCCCAGACTCCGCTACTATTATATCCTTTTTAAGGAGCATATTCTCAATCCATAGGATTCCAATTGGAGCATATATAGACCCCGGATCTCATTTCTCTAAGATAACTCAGAAGTTCGCTGAATCATGTGGCGTTACATAGGCCAACTCTCCCTCTTATGCAAAAATGGCTACTGGTATGATTAAGAAAGCCAATGATATACTCCAGCGAGTACTTAAGAAGAAGTGTGTTGATCCTGCGACATGGCCAGATCATCTGGAGGAGAGTGTATTCGATACGAATCGACGGTACATCACCTATTTGCACTATTCGCCATTTAAGATCATATTTGGCTACGAACCTACAGGTACTCTCGAAGCTGTCTTTCCAGTTGCACTAAGATAGAGCATAATTGCTTCATTGAGAGCAAATTGCACTTCTATATACCCTACAAAGGAAGAGCATAGGAATTGCGTCATTGACTTCATAGTCCGGAGAATACAGCTATGAAGACAAGCCCAGGAAAACTCCGATTTTTCTAAAGACAAGATAGCTCAACGACACGATCTAGGAGTTAGATCATTCTACCAGTTCTCGCCAAGAGACCTCGTTATACTATATGACTATAAAGAATTAGGGAAGAAGCTGAGAGCTTCATAGAGAGGGCCTTTTGTTATCGTTAGCTTTTCAGGAGATATGGGGAAGTCTTATACACTACAATAGATCGATGGCACTATTATTAAGAGGTACAACTTCCATAGGAATGACCTCAAGCCTTTTAGACTGCGCGAGGGCTATATTATTATAGGAAGAGAGGCGCCTATACCTGTTTACCAAAATATACGCTATGGAGCTGGCTCTCATAGAGACAAAGGGTAGGTCAAAAGTACCTATCAAAAATCAGGAGGAAAAACTATAACTTACTAATTGGCTTCTACTATTGCTCACTAGGGTTTCGCAGATGATAAAGGGAGTAAAAGATATGGACTACTAGCGTAGAGTAGTCAGCAGATGCCTTAGGCATGAACCCACTATGTATATAATTACTTTTTGTAGTACAACCACTCCTGAGAAATACAACCTTGCTTCTCAGAACTAACCACCTCCCTTGTTTCCCACATTTTCTCCAGCCATCCCTTTGAGATGTCCATAGGCTCGTCCTTGTTATTTACGGAAGTTATCCCTGCTCAAAACACTCCAGACGCGCCACCACTTGGAAACCCTCTTAAGGTTCGTCCAGACCCAGAGAAGATACAAGCGTGGGTCCGAGAGCGTGCCTCTTGAGCGCGAGCATCAGCGTCGCATCTACTCAACAATTCGTTTCGGTTTGCTGGGAGATATCCTTTCATGTTGGGAAAATCCTATGACGGAGTGAAGATTTGAAGTTATCCTCGGCCCCGGTCCATGTCTTTGAGCTGACATCTGCTGGTATGCAGTTGTAATATAATAGCGTCAGAACTCCAGAGAAGTGAGACCTCTCTGCAGTGACCTCACGCACTTGAAGAGGCTGCTCTCAATCTTCATTTTTAATTCTTTGGGAGTCTTGAAATGAAATGAAATAGAACAGAAAAAACTAGACCCCTTAAAGCAAGTGAGTCTCCCCTGTCTTCCTCGGACCTCCCTCATTTTTCAATGATGGCGATGAGTACCTCGCCAAGAGCACTCTTAAAACTAGTCTTCTCTCATTGAAAACCGCCTTAGCCGGGGGACGATATCTGCTGCACTTACCGATAGACATCTGTCTACAGGTATTAAACTCGTAATTCTGTTTCTTTCTGAACGAACCTTTTTAGGTGTTTGTGAGAGAGAAAGAGAGAAGCTTCTGGTAGTGTAGAGGGCTGAGAACATCGGAATCACGTGAAAGGGCGACGAGCATAAGTCGAATGAGGGATAAAATACCTTAGAGAGGGAGCGCTCCAACAACCAACACCCAACAACCAACCTTCATACTACTCATTTTCTTGGGTATTGTTCCCAACTCTCTCCCCCAGGCTTGCCCAATTGTGGTGCTTCTCCCTTTTGTCTTGGTTCTTCGGAAGAGCCTCCTCTTGTTGTGTTCCCCTCGTGTTTCTTTAGTAGTAGCCAGTCGTGCGAAACGAATACGCGGCGTTGAACTCGCCATTTCCAAGGGAATAGGAGCAAAATTAGAGGAAGATAAACAATCTCGGGTTCAAGCCTCGGCCTCGCTCCCCTGGATGTAGGACTCGATGCACGATGATGTCGCGCTGAGGCGTCTTCACTCTTCCGGTGGTGTATCACGGCGAGGTATCCAGACCAGAGGTGAGAATAATAGATGTAGCTGGCTAAGGGTTAGTTAACTGGGTGACCACTGCATCAGTTTTGTTCTCGACGCCAGTGCTGAGGGAAAAGATGCTCGCTCGCATCGAGTTCGTACTGGATTGCGGGCAAGTGCAGCGGAGACTAATGACTTCGCCTTCTCCAGCAGAGCTCACTTTCGTTCTTCTGTTCCTTTCTCTTTTCGTGGTTAGTGATTACAGGTGAATTGCTGGCTTTCAATTGACGTTAGGTCATCCCGATGTTTTCTAGTTCGTAAAGAGCTTTACAGTCCATGCATTGCCACCCCCTTCAAGCAGCATACTCACACCAGAGTTACGAGAGATCCGAACTACGGTGGCGACGAACCTATACCTGATGGCTCAGCGGCCAAATCATGCTTCCAAGATCAGTGCCGAACATATGAGTGTAATTGAATCAATCACTTGACTGCGATAGGAACAACTGCTTATGCAGTTTCCGTCAGCGTTCTCTTGAGCGGACTCCGATACCACGAGCTAGTTTCTGATTTTTAGAAGCACGTCGATGCCAGAAAGCATGTATCAGAGGGACAGGGCTGCGTGCCATGCTCTACAACAGTGGTAGGAGTATAGGAGGGACTCGAGAGTGCTATTCACATTTGCTAAGCATCAAGCAAAACCCTCGAACGCCAAAGCAAGGCTCCAGAGACAGGACTCGACGTCAAGGTTAAGACTTCCGCTTCCTGATACCTCAGCCTTGCATTAACAAATTGCATCACTAGAGAGTGGAAAAGCATATCTGGTTAGCGTTATAAGTTTTCAATCTTCAGAGTTCAAAATCCAGCACCGGGCTGGCTGTGCGAAATACGGCACACTCATCACACGTAAGGCTGCTATGGCCTTGGGACTGGCGAGCTTAGCCATCTGCATAATGCCAGATATTGGACTGCCAGGAACTGACCTTGTCAAGCCATCCAAATTTTATCAATGGTAGATCTTTCGGAGGCTGCTCATGCAGCAAGCTCCCCTTGTTTAGTTTAGACTTCATCCCAGGAGCAGATGTTAGCAACTCAGCCGGGTCCGGAATCGAAGAATCAGATTCTACAGAGGCATCTTTCAATCCGGTGCAGCATATTGAATCCATATATGGAGGCTTCAGAGGGCCGGAAGGTGAACTCACTCCTGGCACAAAAATACCTTGCACCCGTTACTGTCCCACCATCACATTTCTACGAAGCTACCGCCAAGAAATCCCAAAAAATTTTGACTTGTTCTTCGCAGGACTGTCTTGTGAAGCATCGGCATTCTCAAGATATATCCTTTTATGACCTCTGACGTCTAGCGCGAGATATTTGTAGACAAATTCACTTCCCAGATCGCAATCTGGAGAGGTTTTGACCATGTGTAGGCTCACAACACCCGTATTCAGCGGGCCTTCCACCTGCGGCTTGTTAGCCCTGTTCTGTATTTTCGAAGACGAAAAATATTTACATTGAATCGCATAATGAGATGCTCTTTTCCGTATTGATCCGTCTTAAGTGTTGAGCTGGGGTGCTGTTAGCATATCTCAAGAGCTGATGCAAAAGAACATACGCGATTGGTCTCGCTCTAGCCCATTTGTTCCAGGTTGGCTCCCCGTAGGCAATAATCTTCCTGCTATCCCCAAGTATATCCGTGCATCTCGAATCACTCTTTACCTGATCGACGGCTTTGTTGAAATGTCTTGTCTTACTATCGAAGGAGAAGACCTCGGTCCACATGATATAGCCAACGCCTCCCTGCATCATGTCAGTGCTTGCAATGGAGCTGCTCTTGGACGTTGTACCGTCAGCGCTGCGCCGAGAAGTATGAGCCCAAAGTTAAGACTCTGCTGAGTTGTCCTGGCAGCCTTTTCGCCTGCTGAGAGGTCTCCCCATGCCACCCTGCCATCATCATTGAATGGTGTAACGGCCTTCCTCCGTGGTTTTGGCACAGCATTCGAAGTTCCGAGGCCTGTCTGGGTTGCATAGAAACGAGCTGCCAGAATCGGGCGAATACTCGCAGGGCAGTTCAGTAGGCTTATAGGTCGAGTAAAATTCATGTCGGTAGAGTGGGTGGTACCAAACCATACGGAAATGATGTTATTGACTGTTGAAGCTTCAGGATCTGAGCTGATGTGGGGAAATGCCGCTACCAATGCACTAGACCGTTCCGGGACAACCGATATTGCCGTATTCCTAAAGGCAATCTGGCCCGCTGCCAATGCCCTTCCTCCGTACACGTCCCCGACAGATCATCTCCATCTCCAAAGACATTACACGAATACAACCTCTCCGATTGCTACTTGAGAATGTCGGACGAAATAGACACAGTCATGGCCACCAAGGCGGAGGCGCAGCAGATATTTGAAAAGCTGAAGACGAAGCCCGCGAACAAAGTAAGCGCCCCCCTACGCCTGTCTAAGGTGCTAAGAACCTTACGGACGCTGACTTTGGCAATAGGTATGCTTTGACTGCAAACAGAATAACCCAGTCTGGACATCAGTACCATTCGCTATTTACCTGTGCCTTGACTGCTCCTCAAATCACCGCAATTTGGGAGTTCACATCTCTTTTGTGCGTTCGGTAAACCTCGATCGTGTGTACCTTCTCTGCGACTTCATTCTGTGGGATGCTGAAATCTGTGCACAGAATGGCGATGGGATCAATTACGGTTGATGAAAGTTGGCGGCAACGAAGCAGCAACCAAGTTCTTCTCCGCAACAGCTGCAGGACGAGCTGCGCTGAACAGCAAAGATCCCAAGACGAAGTACGGATCGGCTACAGCAACAGCGTACAAGGCGAAGGTTTCTGAACGAGCAGAGGCAGACGCTGCTATGCAGTAAGCACGCTTGCCTGTTAGCGATCAGGACGCTGATCGGTTTTAGAAATGCAGAGGCAAAGACTCCGGAGCAGCAGCAATACAAGCATAAAGTGTTCATCACAGACGTGATGAGCAACGGGACTGGTGATGGTTCTTCGACACCTTCTGGCGAACCTGACGACTTTTTTTCGTCTTGGGACAAGCCGACAATCAAGAAACCTTCGCCCCCGGTTTCGCAGGCTCCCTCTGTTATCGGAAGAACTCCCTCGCCGCTTTCCACTGCGGGCAACTCAAATGGGAACGAGATTGCGCGAGCTGCATCGCCTCTTGCTGGGGCTGCGGCACCTGCTGCGAGCCGTACCACTTCTTCCGCTGCTCTGCGCAAAACAACTACAACCGGAACTGGGCCGCGCAAGGCTAACGTGCTTGGGGCTAAGAAGACAAAGCTGGGAGCCAAGAAGGTCACGGGGGATGTCATTGATTTTGATGCTGCGGAAAAAAAGGCTAAAGAGGAGGCCGAGCGGATCGAAAAATTAGGCTATGACCCAGATGCAGATGAAGACTCAGCGAAGAAAACCTCGATAAAGTCCGCCGATACTTCGGCCGCATCTTCCACCCCAAAGAGCCCGAGCAGGGCAGCAGAACGCAACACAAGTGATGTCGCGCGATTGGGTATGGGAATGGGACGTCTTGGATTCGGACAAGTTGGAGGAATCAAGCCTGCTGCTACGACGCAGAAGAAGATGGGTGGGTTTGGCTCAGTCGGTCCTGTCAGGGCTGAAGGTAAAACTACTCATTCAACTCCGGATCTCTTGCTGACTGTTTTCAGACGACGATCAGAAGTACGCCCGCCAAAAATTTGGTGCCCAGAAAGGTATCTCGTCTGACGAATTCTTCAACAAAGGAGCTTTTGATCCAAATGCTCAGTCCGAGGCGAAGAGCCGCCTTCAAGGTTTCGAAGGCGCTACTGCTATTTCTTCTAACGCATACTTCGGTCGACCAGAGGAGGAAGATGCTGGAGAGGAATATGGTGACCTGGAAAGTGCCGCCAAGGATTTCGTGCGCAAATTCGGCGTGACCGCAAGCGACGATCTGGAGAACCTTACCCAAGTTCTGGGAGAAGGGGCGAGTAAGCTGCAAGGTGCCATCCGAAGCTACCTCAACAGCTAGAGTGGTCAACCTCGGGGGTGGGCACAAACACAGAGGAACGTATTGTAGGGTGGAGGAAATTGGCGTTTGGGGCAAGTGAAAAATCGAACACGAACCGTTGGAATCTGTTGGAAGCGGCGGGCCCGAGGAGCTCTCTGAGGGCAGAGTGATTTCACGGGGGCCAGAAAGGAGAGCGAGTCAGTTTTGGTGTTTCTGCAGTCTGATTTGCGGCATAGATTGCGGTGCTTAAGCTATCAAAAATAATTCAGAAAGGTGATGTGGTATCCAAGTTCCATGGCTGGGCCGTAATCGCTGGGGATATCCCACTCCCAAGTGGAGATGTTTCAATCTTCTCACTCGAGTGTTCTATGGCTCCGCTCCACCGCCTGCATGCCGAGTGCCTTGAGCGCTTGGCTGCAGAATGCGAACGAAGGTACTGCTTGTGCAGGGTAGGGGCGCACTGCAGCAGAATGGTGATCACAGGCGTGGCCGATGTGTTGGTCCTCCACCGCATGTGCCGTTCCATCGCGGAGTCGGCGTGGACCGGCCTTCGCGCCAGCGAGTGCTCCTTTGCAAGCAAAACGGCCCGACGCTGTCTCTTGTGATGAGCCACGGGATCTCGTTTGCCTCCGACGTCGGCTGATCTAATGGATCAAACAGTTGCAGATCAAGAGGTTAGGTAAGGTCCCGACGTTCCCTGCCGACCTCATCAGCCGGGGGGGATGTGTCCAGGTCTCGGCGACCGGTCTTGGACTTGGGCCCTTGTGAGGCGTGAATGCACAATGGAGGGAGTCATGGCCGAAGGCGACGGATGGCGAGCATCGCTACACAAGCTTGCCTCCTCTTGGATTAGTCTGCACCCGATGATGGTCATGGATTGTTGGGGGCGAGAAGAGAGGATGCCGGTGCTGTTGCGTAACAGATATAGAGAGCGTGAAGCTTGGAGTGGATGGGAAGAGCTGGCTGAGAGGTCTTTACTATATACCAGCCTTGCAGACCCGGCAACTCCTCTCGCAAGAAGCGATCACACGCTTGATGGGGAAACCGGCTACCGTAGTCACAACTCTGGCCAGGAATCCCGAAGGCGCATGGGGGCACCACTGGGTTGAGGCTGAATCTGTGTCGCTGACAGAATCTAAAGGTATACCAAGTAGATTCCGAGTTCTATGGAGCTGCGGGAGTAATGTACAAGGTACGATTACATAAGCCCGATCCTTGAATATTCTAACAGTCTCGAAGCTGCTTCGCGGCAGATTCTGCTCTTACTCGCAGCAGAGCGCCTCGCAAGCCCAGACGTGGAGGGGTCGATGTTCTTCGCAGCGGGTTGTGTGCATTCGTTCTGAAGCTGATCGGCTTGCTGGGTTTGGCACCGACGGCACGAGAGCGGGGGCATGGCATGCCCGATGTCAGGTATAGTATTATGGCCTTGTGCCAGTCTCACCGATTCCCTTTTCCAGATTGGTGAAGGGTCGAAGCCGATGGCGTGAGAGGTCCTCGAGCCTGGTGATGTTCTGATTGACTGACTGGTCGCCTTGGTTGCTGGATTGCCTGCTTGCCTGCTTGCCTGCTTGCCTGCTTGATTGCTTGATTGCTTGATTGCTTGGTGGAAGAGCGCCGGGCGCATGTGCGATCTTCCGAAGCGTCTGCCATCTGCATCGGCAAGAGGCGGAGCCTGCACGATCGTGACGCGGCGTCGTCGCAGGCTCCGAGGGGGAAAACACACAGAGACGGAGTGGAGAGACCGGCCTTTGTCCCTGCTTTCTCAGTGTCTCGGTCGCAGGATCTGATTGCCATTGCGGGTTTGAGGGACGAAATCTTCAGATTCTCTCGTCCGCCTCCTGGCCTCTGCGCCCCTTCTCTTGGATGTGGCTGCAGAGGTCCTTCGCTCCACGTGACGGTCTGTATGTCACGTGACCGTGTTTCTACCCGTCCGCGGCACCGTCAGCGGTACGTCCAAGTCCCTTACCGTCGCTCCAAGATCCCTCCTCCACATCCAACATCGGCCTGGAGTAGCCAGAAAAGCCAATCGCACGCCGTTTGCGCCTGAGGCCTCCCTTTCTCGATTGATCGTCGTATTGTTGATTTCCCACATCAACAGCAGAGCCGGTTTCAACCCTCCCAACTCAGCCAAGGATCCACTGGCCGAGAAACATCCCCCTCCCGCACTCTCTGGAGTCCCTGGTCGAGGATCGCATCGGCGGCTCCTCGACCAATCTATACTGGACCGGGGGGGGGGGGGAT
>JAENRP010000450.1:0-29245 GCA_024741835.1 Diplocarpon mali | reverse complement strand
TAGTTAGGAATCAAGCCTCCTAAGTCTCCAAGTTCTTCAACTACTACTATTACTTACTACTTAATACTACCTTATACTCTCTTTACCATATCGGCCAGCCCTCATATTTCACACCTTTAAAAGGGTAGCTGTCGTGCAGAATAGGCGGAGTCTCCACTTATTCTGAAGACCCTCCATATGACTCTATTAAGTCATAGACTCTCCCTTTTATTTCCGAAGTCTCCTTACTATATATATATTAGAAAATAATATAATCAATCATCTTCTCCTACTTTTATAAGCCTCTTAAGCGACCTAATAAAGGCCTTCTAGCTGACTGTATAATAGTTATAAGCCTTATAAGTACTTTAATATACTTTCTCTTTATATGCAATCGGCTAAAAGGCCCTTTGAGCTCTTGACCGACTTTCTAAGTATTTATAACAACTTAAAGGACTTTTATTTTCAATTAATAAATCTCTATTTTCCGATCGAACCTTATTTGCAAACTCTATTTATATACTTAACCTTTTTCACTAGACTTTATTTAATATATCTAATACTTCGAGCATCTTTAAGCCTTGCCTTAATACCTTTACCTTTTAAGTAAAGTAGTTTAATAAATATATATTCTTTATTAAGCTTTATAATATTACTATTTTTACCAATCTGAGACTCCTATTTAAATCAATTATAAAGACTGAGCCTTAAGCTCCCTTTATATAAGAGCTTAAGGAATTGGAAACGGCTAACCTTTATATAGTATACGTAAGGTTATATAAAAAGTATATAGCGACTTTATCCAAATAGATTTATACCTGCTTTCCCTTAAGAGATCTATCAAAAGCTCCTCTTCTATAGGCTTCTTATAAAGATATTAAGGATAAATATAAAATCCTAATAAAAGAGCACCTTATACGCAAGGAAACTTAAAAGACCTAATGCAAATACTATAAGCTACTATTAGAATAGGTCTCTAAGACCGTTAATAAAACGCTCCTAGCTTTTATAATAGCTTAAGTATAAATCTAAGCTAAGAAGCTCTCCTCTTTAATACCTAATAAAGATACTCCTATAAGTGGAACTATTACTAGTAACCTATATACTAATTTAGTAAACTAGCAACTTTTACTTTAAGGCCTAATATCTATTTTAAAGCGTAATATTACGCCTTTTAATAAGGCTATTCAGTCTTAGATAAGGCTTTAATACTATAATATATTATGCTAAGGTAAGACTAAGAGAATCAATACTTAGCAGTAGATCTAAGAGTAGTAGGAGGCGTACTACTTAGCAGAATAATATAGTCTTCTTAAGATTAAAGGAAGACTAAGAGTAATTGACTTTTTAAACTTAATTATAGTAAAGATTAATCTTGTAACGATACAGAACCGCCGAAGTGCGGGATCAAGTATAGGAGCAAGAAGTGGTGCAAAGGGCGTATTCTATAGGTCTAATACGAAGGAAACGAAGAAGTTAAAGAGCCCTCCCTATAGGAGAGCCCTTCTCCCTTATATATATAAGCAGCTCTAAGCCCTTTGCCTATTTATATGATATTATGTAAGAATATCCTTTTGCACCTTCAGGGTCGATTCGAAATAACCTTATATCGAATCGAGATTGCAAAACCTTAAATGCTATACTCTTTAGTAATTGCATTAGTTAGGGGTGCAGCTATTATATTACCCTCCCCCTTTAAGAACGCTTGCCTATAAGCGTTAGTAGGTTGTAACGATTTTCGTACGGTAATATACTTAGTGCGTTATTATACAAACGGTACCGTTCTATATTTAGTTTAGCGCGAGTTGCGTTATGCACTCAAATTTGTTTTTCCTTTCGCAGGATCTTCCTTCCTTAGTATAATAACTATATATAATCGCATAGGTCCCTTACTCCTACTACTATAGCGTAGGGCTAATGTATAGTAGTAGAAACAATTATTACTACTACTACTACTAACTACTATAAGTAAGTTTGCCCTAGTCTAGGGTCGAATTGCATCTAATACGCGTAGTGCTAATTCCCCTGCTATCGGGCGCCCTTGTAGTGGCCTACTGCGTTTGTTATTGCTAATGCGTATAGCGCCTTATATGCGATATTACGTATAAGTGCAAGTTTGAATTAGAGCATAGTAAGAAGTGCTACTAGTGCTAGGAGCAGAAGGCGGAGTGCATTCTTATAAGTACTCCGAATTGAGTCTAAAGTTTTAATTACGCTAATACTTATTTATAGCTTCCCTCTTATATTAGTAAGGAGTTCGCGGTGCTATCTGCAGCCCTTGAGGAGTAGTAGGAGGAGGCTGCCTAGTAGCAAGAGGAGGATAATAGTAGCGATGATAATAACGCATAGGCGGTTTCGGCAGGGAACCGCGAGATGCTTTGTTAGGAGGCGGTCTAGCGCGCCTAGGTCCTTATTAACCTCCTGCTAATAGCTAGCGCAGAGGCTCCGACTAGCCGCTCCCAACTGGAGCGCGCTAGCCTTATAGAGCTTTGCTCTATAGCTAAGGCTATGGTAAGCTAGCTAAAGGGGATCTAGGCGACGGTTGCTATAAGTTAAACCCGAATTAGTATTAAATCGATTGCTAACTTCCTTATAAGAGCGTAGCGACTTTATTAAATCTCGGCTAATGAGGTTAGAGCAATCTAGCCGAATTATGCTAGGCCTCCTAGGGTCTATCGCTGCGTTAGCAAAGCGGACTGCTATAGTAGTGGAGTCTCTTATAAGGGGAGGGGGGCTTGTAGTAGCAAGGGTAGCGTCGGGCGCGGCGGCTAATAGGGCGGTGCTAGCGGCGGTAAGAGAAGGAGGTTAGGGTCGTTCTAGGCAGGGGCGTATTCGGGAGGCGAGCTTTAGCTTTAGAATAGAGTTGGAGCTTATCTTTCTAAGCGCAGAGGAGGAGAGGTCGGAGGAGTTGTGAAAGGAGAGGGCAGTTGGCCTAGCGTTATTGTTTTTTTTATTTTTATTATTTTTCTCCTTTTTTTTTTTTTTATTTATATTTTTAGATTTATTTACTAACCTATTTCGCATCCGGCCTATCATCTTTTAAGTGATTATAATCGTCTATACCACTTTCCTAAGCCTTTAGCTAAGCTTATAGGTTTTAAGGTAGTCCTAGCTTTATAGGATTGGCCTAATGAAAGTCGCGAATCTTATATAAGAATCTTGTAAAATTTAAGGCGCGATACTAACTCGAATTAAGGTTATAATTAATCTATTTAACTTAATACTCTAGCTTTCCTTAAGATAGGTATATACTTAGTATCTTAGACACTTTATACTCTTCTTACCTAGCGATCTTTTCTATAGTAGGCTAGGGTTGTTCTTAACCTGGCAAAGGGTTCTATAGATCTTTGAATAGTAGCTCTAGCGCGAAGATATTGTATATTATAAAACTTATAAGTAGCTTGATCTAATATGAATTGCCTACCTTCTTAAGAACTTTAAAAGGACTATCCTATTGATTGGCCAGTTTCCTATTAAGGCGGTAGTTCTTAAGATTTTTTATCAAAAGGTAGATTATATCTTTAGGTTTCTAATTAATCTCCTTTTAGTATTAATTTATAGACTTACGCATTTTCTCCTAGGCGCGTTTTATATTACCTTTTGCTACTTCTTAAGCTGCGTGCATCCTCTTTATTATTAGCTTAGCTTTTGCTTAGTTTAATTTCTCCTATAGGCTAGGCGTTTTTAAAGAGATTTAGTCCCAACTTGTCTAAGGTGCAACTCTATACTTAAGCTAATATAGGGTTATATTAATTAAAGCGTAAGGTAGAGTTGATTGCGCACGATCTATTAATAGAATCAGTTCACTCTAATTATCTTAATAGTAATTAATAAAAGGCCTTAGCCTTAAATTAATATACTTATTTATAATCTTCGTTTAGCTATTAGTCTCCTTATAGTACGCTATAGAGAGTTTAATCTTAATACTAATGATATAGTAGAACTCTCTTTAAAATGAGGAGACGAATTAGGGGCCTCGGTCTGAGGTAATTGTCTCTAGAGTATAGCCGAATCGATATATCTATTAAATGAATAATCGGGCAGTTCCTTAAGCGTTAATATCTTTTTAATAAGGAATTGTAATAGCGCTCTTATTAAGTCGGTTTATAAAAACCAGGATTCGATCAAAACTGTGCTTATTAGGAGGGAAATCCTTAAAATCCATATATAAGTACTATATAGGATAATTAGGAATAGGAAGGGGCTATAAGAGACCTTATTGCTTAATTATCTTCGAATGCGAAAATTGATAAGGTCTGCAGTTTGCGACGAATCTTTTGCAATCCGAACCTATCCTAACCTAATAGTACTTAAGAGCAAGAAGCTAGTAGGTCTTTAAGCCACTAGGGTGCGCGCTTAAAGGTTAGTTATAAGCTTTTTAAATTAGATAAGTGTATAAAGGAGTATTATAGCATATGCAAAGACGCTCTTTAAAGTAAAGCAATCTGTCTTTTAAAGAATAGTCCTTAGGAAGGTCGGTGCGAATCTCTTAAAAGGATTCGCGGTTATTTTAATAAAGCTTTTCAATTAAATTAAAGGAATCCTTAGGTCGATTCGGGGTCGAATTAGGAGTATCAGTTGACATTAGGGTAAGGGTGCCTTTAGCAGATTCGGCGAGAAATTTATCAGCTAGTTTAGTATTAATTCAGGTGTCTAACTAGGCAGGGGAAAGCAAAACTTAGGATCGGCTATCTAGCTTCGCTTATTTATAAATCGGCATATCCTACTCTTAGCAGCTAAGAATATCTGCCTTCTAGTTGTCTTTGCTAAGAGTATATATAATTCGAAAATTGAAGTTAGATAAAAATTCCATCTATTAGTACTATTTCGCAGTTAGAACCTTAATAGTTATAAAGTACTTAAAGGAGCGGTAATTTAAGTAAATATCAACTCGCTCTTTAAGTAATATAAGCTTAGGTCTCTATTTATAGTAAGATTTAATAATAGCAAAGAGTTCCTTATTATATATTTCCTAATTAGGTTTATAGCTAGAGAGTATATGCGAATAGAAGCCGATTAGGTACTATTGCTTATCGGAGTGTTATTAGGAAAGTACTCTAGCAATAACGTTATTAGATATATCAGTTTCCAGCTTTATAGGCAAGTTGGGGTTAAAATGGTAAATCTACTAAATCGAGAGCAACTGCTTGCAAAGCTCTTTAAAGGCGATTCGGCATTCTTCTATCCAATTCTAAAGTACTATCGGTTAGGTTAGAATAGAGAGGGGTTTAGCGATTAGCCTAAAGTTGTAAATAAATTGTTAATAGAACTTATAAAATCTTAGGTAGGACTTCACTTTAGTAATAGTTTTTAAGTACTTCTAATTGCGTAATAGTTCGACCTTTTCAAGGTCCGGTTTGATCCTAGTTATTATTAGAATATATTTAAAATATTAAGTTTAAGTAATATAGAACTCGCACTTCTTAATATCTACTTAAAGGCCAGCCTTTAAGAGTCGTTTCAGCACCTTTTTAATATGACCCTAGTGCTCTTTAATATTCTTTAAGTAAATTAAAATATCGTCTAAATATATTATATAAAAATCATTTAAGTAATCTAAAAGAATATTATTTATATACTACTAGTAAGTACTAGGTCTATTATAAAGGCCGAATAGAAGAACCTTACATTTATAGGATCTATACCTTATTCGAAAGGTAATATATTCTTCCGATTTAGGGTCTATTTGTATCCGATTAAAAGCGGCTCAAATATCCAGTTTTATAAAAATCTTAGCTTTAGATACTCGCCCTAAAAGCTTATCTATCCTTGGAATCAGATAAGCGTCCTTCTAAATTAGAGCGTTTAGCTTTCGATAGTCTATGCAAAATCGGAGGCTACCGTCGGCCTTCTTTACAAATAGTACTAGCAAAGCAAAGGGGCTAATACTTGTCTTAATAAAGCCTTTGTCTAGATTCTTAAGTAAGTACTCCTTTATAACCTTTAGCTCCTTAGTAGATTGATAGTAAAGGGGCGAATAGGCGTTAGGCAAAGGCCCTTTTAGTTATATCTTATAATTATAGTACTAATAGGAAGGGAGGGTATTTGCATCCCTTTTTAAAAACGCTTATCTTAAAGATTAGTACTATTTCGGGAGTCGATCGTTGATCAGCTTTTTAATATTAGGATTCTTAAGCTTATATCTTTCCTTTAGAATCCTATCCACTTTATAAATACTAGTTTAAAAGAACTCAGTCTCCTTATGCTTTATATTATAATAAAAGGCGTTAGTACTAATTTTGCAAATAGGGACTACTGCTTTAAGGCATTTGGGAATAGGGCCAGATTATAGTCGATTCGTATTAGACTATTTTCCTAGATCTGGCTTAATTATAAGTAGAGGCGCTAGCCTAGTAATAGCAATAGGGATCTTGCGCTTAACTAGGACTACTAAATTAATGCAAGACTATCTTCTATTAACCTATTAAGCTTTATCTATAGCTATTTCCTATTCTTTACAACTAATATTAGCCTAGTGATCAGGTCGTATCCGAAGTCCTTTAAAAGGGGGAAGACAAATAACAATTTCCTTTGCAAATCAGGGAGATAAGGGGTAATACAAAGGCTATATAAATCAGTTTTCCTTCGGATCAAGTTTAAGTTAGAATCGGCGTATCCATTTGACTTTAATAATAGCATTGCGCTAGCCTAAGTTAAGAATAACCCAAGGGCAGTTGTAAATACGCCTTCTATCAATTGTCAAGTGAAAGCGCATATAGTGCATAGCTTGCGCGCAAATAGTATTTTAAAATCTATAAATAGGAATAAAGGCTAAGAGAGGAAGAATTTTAAAGCTAGTCGCTTTCGATAGATATATAAAAAGGGAACGATTTAAAAACAGATAACTAAAGGCTCTAGTATCTATTAAAGTTAATAATAATACTCTAAGTCCATTTATACTAATAATATAAGAGGTTAGGAATTGCTTCTCTCCTATTAAAGAGTTAAGATCTAGCTTCGATAAGTCGCACTTTCGCAGGCCTAAGTAAGAGTCTTTTCCTAAGCCTCTTTATTTTCCTAATCTTCTTCCGTTTTAATCCTATTCTTAATTAAGTCTAGAGTCGGATTATCTTCCTTTGTATCTTCTAAGGTATTAATCTTGCTTATAAAAGGATACTCGGTCTTATAGTGACCTGTTTTGCCATAGGTCTAGCAGGTGGCTTACTTAAAGGGCAAAGTAGGAGAACTAGCCTTAGCTGGCGTATCTTAGCGAAAAGGGATAGTAGGCTTTAGGGCTAATGGCCTAGAAACTCGGGTGGTACTTCCGGCGCTCAGACCGCGAGCAGTCTTATTAAGAAGCGAACCGGATGTCTTCTAATATAATACTAGGGTTGCCTTGCTTTTAGTTAAAGGGTTAAGAAGTTAGTTACTTTAGCGTTCGGCATTGAGGGCGTTTAATTGATTAATTATAATAGTATAGTCCTTCCCCTAAGAGGCCTTAGCTAGGGCGTATATAGCTTTAAGCTAAGGGGTAATCTTATTTTATATAAAGAAGAACTACTCAGATCTTAAGACCTCTTCTTAGATTGCTATAAACTAGAATTAAGCCCGAAATTAAGGGAAGGTTTCTTTAGAATAACCGGCTTCTCTTATATAGAGGTAATAGAAAGTGGATCGAAATAAGTCTACCTTTTAGCTAATTAAAAAGTAACTGCTTAGCAGTTCTACTATTTCTTGACAGTTTCGAAAGGGGTTAGTCTTTAAAAGGTACTAGGGTTTAAGGTACATTTAGGCTTATCCTATAGTAGATCTTTAAATAAGGGCTCAGCGAGCTCGCTCATTCGGATATAGGTCGGTATTAACTTGCAATCGGTCTTGGACTAAAGCTAACTACTGCTTATATATTAGAGAGGTTCTATTATTAAAGGGGGTGATCTTTTCGATCAGTTGAATTTTTAGCCGTTTTATATTTATATCGACTTTTAAAGGAGGCTAGGTATCTTAAGGGTAGGTGGATTCTCGCTTAATAGTCTAATATACGCGCTAAGCCGTCTTTTAGCTTTAATAAGCTAGGGTCTTTAGGCTAGAGATAGCTTAAGCAATCCTACTAATCTCGCTTTATAATTGTTGATTAGATTGATCTTAGCGTTATATAGATTCTTTTAAACTTAAGACTATTCCTTATAAGACATTCGGGTTCGAAAAGTCTCGTTTATCTTAATTGGCTTAGCTATAGCGTTATAGTCTCTTGCCCTTGGCGGCGGAGGAAGGTCCGGCCCTAAGGGCTAAGGTAGGGGTACTCCCTATAGAAGCTAGTTCCTTAAACGAACCAGGCATATTTCGTATCTGCTGACTTCTAGCTAGTAGGGAATTTATTTTACCGATTTTAGTTTTAATAGGGATTCGGTTAAAAAGGGGTTCTATAGAAAAAGGGTTCCGGTAGTATAGTGCTCTCCTAACTTCTGCCTATAGCACTTCTATAAAAGGAGTAGTTGAGAAAATCCGGCTAGTAAAAGCGTTCCTCGATTATACTAGTTAATGAGCTATACTTAAGCTCCTAGTTTGTTTAAGAGATCTCTAGGATCTTGACTCTATCGAAAGTCAAAACAATTGCAAATCGATTTTCAAAAGGGGTAGGATATTATTAAAAGCCGTCCTTAGCGGAGAAGAACTTCTTTATTTAATATAACGATATAGAACTGCCGAAGTGCAGGATTAAGTATAAGAGTAAGAAGTAGTGCAAAGGGTATATTCTATAGGTCTAATATAAAGGAAATAAAGAAGTTAAAGAGCCCTCCTTATAAGAGAGCCCTTCTCCCTTATATATATAAGCAGCTTTAAGCCCTTTGCCCGTTCACGTGATATTATATAAGAATATCCTTTTGCACCTTCGGGGTCGATTCGAAATAACCCTATATCGAATCGAGATTGCAAAACCTTAAACGCTATACTCCTTGGTAATTGCACCAGTTAGGGGTGCAGCCATTACAAATCTAAGTTAGGCGACCTACTTAAAGGAGGAAATAATTATTAATAAGTAGATAGGAACCCTATATAAGTACAACCTAATATAGCTAAGCTATACCTTAGCAAGCATTAAATCCAATAGAGCAATTGATAATAAAGGGCTAGCAGTTTTTACTACTCGAGAGTCTCTCTTAAATGCCGAAACCCCTTCGCAAGCTTTAGTAAGCAGCTCTTAAAATCACTTTATAAGCTCTAGAAGGGAGATTAGGCCTAAGTGCCCTTATAAAGGCTTTACTAACTACTATTAAAAGCCCTAGGACTATTAGAAACTATTATATACTATAGATAGGCATAAGGAAAATATAAAGGTTCTCCTTTTACAAAAGGAGGTCTTATAAATATAAAAGGCATTAAATGCAAGAGACTAGTTTAAGGGTCTTTAAGTATAGCTTAAGGAGAATAATATTGCGGTAATAGCAATTAACAAATTTAAAGGAAAGGCTTTAGCCTTTAAAGAAGATGGTTTAGGTAAAAGAAAGAACTTACTAGTCTTTATAATAATAGATCCCTTTGCTTTTAACGCTTTTAAAGAATCGTTTAATGTCTATTACCTCTTTAAGCTAAAACGCTACCTGCTCTCCTTAAGTACGCTCCTTAATAATTGTATAACTACTTATATTATTAATTTGAAGGATTTACTTATCGCAGGCACCTTTAAGCCTTCTGGCGATTTGTAATAATATATTAAAGCAAGTACCTTAAGACTCCTAATCATTAAGAGAGGTAATAGATATATAGCGGACTCTCTTCTATAGTATAACAGCTCTCTTATAGGGATAACGCTGCACAATATTACTATTATAAAGGAGTTTACTATTAATATCATCTTAAAGAGGCTCCTTATAAATAAAGATTTTTAATACTCTAAGGTAAACCTTACTTTACGCTTTAAGAGCATTAGAGATTCTATAAAGCAAGCTTAATTAAAGTGTTGCTATAATTTCATTTTCTTTAAATATAAGCCTATTAACTATTTAGATCTCCTAAATATACTTTAATATGATTTCTTTACCTTAATAGCATTTCCTATAGCTAAGATGACGCTTTATAATAGGTTTTAGTCTAACTATACGCCTATTAAGGTATAGGATAATAATATATATATATAGTACCTTTACACTAGCTACCTAGGCGCAAAGGCTCTTTAAGCGCTAATCAAGTGCACTAAAGGAGTAAAGATCAAGGGAATATAAAGGCTAAAGTGCCCTATATATGCAGTAGTATCTATTAAGTAAGTTATTTCTTATACTACCTTTAAGAACCGATCTCTAAGGCCCTTCTTTAAGATCTCCTAAGATCTCTTTAACTTTTTAAATAACTTATACAATAGTTACTTATAGGTTCTTTTAATTAAGGATAAACATAGTAATATACTTTAGACATTCCTATTAAGATCAAAAGGCAAAGACGTAGTTATAAAGGTCCTTTAGGCCTTTAAAGCATAAGTGAAACGCTAATATAGGCTTTTCATTTGTAAGATTAGGCAAGATAATAACACTTTAGTAATCTCCTTAAGGGAAGACTCTCTTATAAAGTACTAAAGATAGGTAAAAGAGGAGGGAATCGATTTAGAGCTTACTCCTACTTATATATACTACCCTAATAGAGGCGTAGAGTAAGTAAAAAGGAAGTTAATTAAATGCTCTATTAAAATAAGAATCTATGCTAGGCTTCTAATAAGCCTTTGGCCAAAGGTTATAAAGGCTACTATATACCTTTATAATATCTCCTTACTCGCTAGGAAGAAGATGATCTTATTAAATAAGGCTCTCTATAGTTAGTTTAAGTAGTATTTTCAATTCTATAAGCCGCTGCTTATTAAGCAAATAATAGTAAGCTTAAAGCCTAATTAAAGTCGCATTTATATATATAGCACTTACGCATACCCTTTAATTAAAGAGAAGGAGGTAGGAAGGGACCGCCGAACCTTTAAAATTGAACTATAAAGGCACTTAAGTTACTTAATTAAATATATTACCTTTAATATTTATAGAATTTAGATTCTTATACTCTAGCGAGTAATAACAACTTATAATATCGAATTCGATAAGTCTCTCTTCTATAGTTTAAAAGCTAAGCGTATAAACCCTATATTATATTAAGAACTTAAGACAACCTTCTAATTGATTAAAAAGGGAGAAAGAGCTTAAGACGCTAAGTTTAAAGGCATTTTTAAAGAATTAGAGCTTATTATAAGGCCGAATGCAATTATTGTAAAAGAAGCCACTATATAAGAAGAGCCTATATTATAGACTGACGCTACCCTATAGCCTTTAACTAATAATATAGAAAGCCTTAACTTAAATCTAAATTCTTTAAGAGACCCGCTTAAAAACTTAAGGATAGAAGTAAGCGAATTAAAAGCCAGTTCGCCAGTTTTTAAAAAGGCAAATAGCAACTAGAGCTTAAGGGTAATAATTCCCTATAGAGGCCCTATTAAAGAAGGAATTATAAATAACTCTAAAGGAGTCTTTAAAGATAAGTTTTATAAAGCGATCAGCAGATCTTTAACCACTATTCTATATAAGAATAGAGATGGCTTAAGGGCTTTAAAATAGAGTCTTCAATTATAAAGGCAAGCCTTAGTAAACTCTAATAGAAGGCTAGAGGCACTACTACTAAGATCTAAGAGGAGCTCTAATAGTCTTATAAGAAGTGACTTAATAAAAGGAGCAGGCCCTAATAATATAATACCTTAAGTTATAATACTAGCTTAAAGACTATAAGCTTAAGAGATAGAGCTACTTAAACTTCTAAAGGAACCTTTAGTAATAATAAAAATAAAGGAGGAGACCTATAGAGAAAAGCGTAAGGAGGAACTCCCTCTTCTTAAGTAAAAGAGGATGAGACACTTAAGCATTAAGTAATAGGAGACTTCAAAAGTGTATACTACTACTTTAGAGTATATACTCTTTTAAAGTAATATTAATTTACCCTACTCCTTATATATATAAGAGTTTATATCAACCTTTTAAGCAAATAAATAAATAAGGGAGGATAAGAAGGACTATTTAATAATTTATATAATTGTTAAAGCTGTAGTTAATAGTTAGGCAAAGGATAAAGTGTAGTCTCTTAACTGCCTATAGTACTAAGGCTTTCTACTAAAGCCTTTAAAAGGATGGCTAAACTTAAAGAAGCACCCTTTTAATAAATGATTTAAAGAAGGAGGGCGCTAAGAGATTAGGAATCTAGAATCTTAAAGTTGCTAGAGAATTGTGTAAAGGGACTACTTAAAGCTCCTGCTGATACTATTAAAATAGGTTTTTACTTATAAGGTTAATAGCTCTAGCGAGCTTTTAAAGTGCCGATTATAGCTAGTTATATAAAGGGATCTTTAAGACAAAGCTTCAATTTTCTCAACTTATATAGCTACGCTTATAGTAAGGTCTTTTAAGGTACTAATAGCGCTTGCTGCGTACTTTAATATAGAAGTAAAGTAGTTCGATATTATTAACGTATTTATTAATGCTCCTAGAGACCTAAGGAGTACTCTAGTCATATACTTCCTATTAGATAGCTTTAAGCACCTTAGTATAGTAGTAGAACTGGACCGCGCGCTCTATAAGCTAAAAGACTTTTTAGCGCTATAGTATAGGAACTTCGCAAGAATGCTTAAAGGCCTTCAACTTAAGCTACTAGGCGAGGAGCCTTATATTTTTATAATAAAGGATCATATAGTCTTTATAGCATTTTATATTAACGATATTTAAGTATTATATAAGGCCTTTAACCTAGATTAGGCGACTTATTTGATTAAAGACCTAAAGAGGGCATATAAGCTTATTATTATAAGAGATATCTCCTAGTTCCTTAAAGTAAGGATTATTTAAAATAAGAAGGCAAAGAGGATCTCCTTAGTTTATAATACCTATATTAAGAAGATCGCTCAAAAGTTCGGAGCTAATATAAGAAGAGTGCTTAATACTCTACTACTAAAGAAGGAGTTTGTTAAAAACTTAAGGCAAGCTTCTTTAAAAAAGGTAAAGGAGTATTAAAAGAAAATAGGCTCTATTCTTTATATAGCGATTATAATACACTTAGATATTGCATTCGCAGCCTCTTAACTATCTTTCTTCTTAACTAATCTAAGCTTTAAATACCTTTTAGCTATAGACTAGACGCTTTAATACTTATATAGTACGTGCTTCTTAAGAATTACCTATAGCTTTAAGGCTAAGGAATACTAATTAATCGCTTCTTTAAATGCTTCTTTTAAAGATAACCGAAAGACCTATAGATCCTCTTAAGGATATATCTTCTTCCTATTTAAAGGACTGATTATTTAAAAAGCAAATCGCCAAGCGACTATTATACTCTCTTCTATTAAAGTAGAACTTTATAGTATAGTTTCTATTACAAAGGAGATGATAGCTATAAAACGCCTCTTTAAGGAGATTTGTATAAACTCCCTCTTTAAATAGAATATATATTATAATAACTAATAGACGATTCGACTAATTATTATAAAGAATAAGAAGATTAAAATAAGCCTTTAATATATCGAAATCAGTAATATATAGATCTGCTAAGAGTATTAGAGAAGAAGCTTTTAAATAATCTACCTCCTTACTAAGGAAATATATATAAATAGGCTTATTAAGAACCTAGATCGCTAGAAGTTTAAAAGCTTTATTCGTTTATTAAACTTCTAAAGCTTTTAAATAATCGTTTAGCAACTCGCACTTATTAGCAAATAGTTACTTATTATTAAGAGACTTATATTTATAAGCTCCTACTCTCTTATAATTATATTCATTTGTTTTCTTTCATAAAGCGCATTATAAAAGCTTCTCCTTTTTTAAAAATATAAAATAGGTAATATTCTTAAGCTGCTATTATAAGGCGCGACCCTCTCTTAGATTCTCCTAGCTAAGGCCAAGAGCTAGGACGCTATAGCTATAAGCTCTATATAGATCTCCTCTTAAGAGAGGCCTACTAGCACTCCCTTAGCCAAAGGCCTACTAGCAAATATACTAGCGATAGCAGAGGCGATAGTAAGAGGTGCGGCGATAGAGGTAATAAGGGCGAGGGCGGCGGGGGCAAGGACGGGCGCAGTAATAGCAGGGGCTAGGGAGATAAATAAGGAGACTATAGTAGTGGCTAAAATAGTAGAGGCAAAGGGGATAGGAGCAGCAGTAGCAATAATAGGAGCGAACGGGTCTAAGCTAAAGGGGCTAGGAGCGAACGGGAATAGTACACTAGAAGTAAGGGAGGCAGCGGCACCACTACTTGCAGGAGTAGCAGGCCCTCCTAGTACTAGGGTCTGATCGCTCCTATCTTTTAAAATCAGCTTAAAACTTAATAAGACTTAATAAGATATACTATAGAAGCTCTAAAGCGCACCCTTTACTATATTAAGCAGTAGCGCCACCTCCTCCTTAGAGGCACCGCGGGCGCAGGCCGATATAATAGCCTCTTAAGAGGCGAGGAGAGGTCCGCTGGCCTACTAGCAGCTATTACTTAATACTATATAATAAATGTAATACGTACTAAAGGTGCTATTAAAGCACTAATAATTAAGATTGCTAATGCTCTTATATACAATATAACGCATATACGCGCTATTGCATTCTATTATAGGCTTAGGCATATAGCGCGCAGTAAGGGCAAGGCTTTTAAGTAGCAGCAGCAGGGACAGCAGCGGCAGCTTATTACCCAGTAGGCGCTAAGAGGACTAAGATAAGGTTCCTACTCCTAAAGGAGCGCTAGCAACCTAGCGTAAAGTTAGTATAACGCAAGGTATAAGGACTCTAAGGGTCTTACTTTATAAAGGCGGCTAGGGCTATAATAAGTAAGAGTTCCTTTTATATTCAAAAGTTATTAGTATAAAGATAATATTTTAAATAATAAAAGAGGGTTATTTTTAAAAGAAGGGAAGGAGAACCTTTATAATAGAAATACTTTATAAGAAGCCTAATAAAGCATTAGTATAAAATCGCAAAGATTCCTAAGCGCGCTTATTATCTATAGCAACCCTTCTTATTCTAAAAGGAATAACCTCTAAAGAGATAGTATATAAGATAGAGCCTCTTTTCTTTATAATTGCTATTCTTTCTTTTATTTTATCTATATAGCTAAGCGATTCTAAGAGCATCGCCTAACTAAGGGATATATTATATAGAATAGGCGGAGTCTCTACTTATTCTAAAGACCCTTTACGTAACTCTATTAAATCATAGACTCTTCCTTTTATTTCCAAAGTCTCCTTATTATATATATACTAGAAAACAATACAATCAATCATCTTCTCCTACTTCTGCGAGCCTCCTAAGCGACCTAATGAAGGCCCTCCAGCCGACCGCACAACAGTAGCACATAAGATAAAGCCTCTTTTCTTTAGAACTGCCATTCTTTCTTTTATTTTATCTATATAGCTAAGCGATTTTAGAAGCATCGCCTAATTAAAGGGTATATCATATAGAATAGGCAGAGTCTTTACTTATTCTAAAGACCTTCTATATAATTCTATTAAGTCATAGACTCTCCCTTTTATTTCCGAAGTCTTCTTACCATATATATACTAGATAATAATATAATTAATCATCTTCTCCTACTTCTGCGAGCCTCTTAAGCGACCTAATGAAGGCCCTCCAGCCGACCGCACCATACTTTGCCTATTATAAGATATAATAATCACACTTCTTAAAAGTAAGAGTATTAAACGCGCATATATGGCTGGTATTATTCTTACTAGCCTCCTTTCTTAATATTATACGCATATAATATACGTATAGCACCCGAAACGCCTTAGGCAGATCCTCTAGGTTATATTCGAGTACTATCTAAGTTAGCAATATATATATTAAAGGGGGTCAGCTAATAATCGGAGCACTTACTAATAGTAATATTATTAATAGGATAGTAGGAGATAAGATCTACTATAGGGTTAATCAACTTAGAAGCAAGAGGGGGAATCGACCTACTTATAAGAAGTGGGAATTGGAGTTGAGAGATTAAGAGAAGAAGGAAGCTTGATATATATGCCTTCTTAAAGGCCCCTCTTTTCCCTTCTATAGATTATTATGATTTATAGCTATAGTAGATTACAACTCTAGATAACTCTTTAATAAAGAGTCTCGAACCTACTAAAACGCAACCGGACTATAATCGCACTACTATAAGGCTTGAATAAAGACTTTAGATTACTTCCATCACTTAAATACCTTTCCTTTCCCTCTTTGCTATTTGCCTTTATCTTTGCTATTCTACTTCTTATATACTATCCTTATTACCTATTATACCTGCCTTTGCTATTAAGCTATTTGTCTTTGCTATTTTATTCTTTATTGCCATTTGATTATTTGCTATTAATCTGCCTCCTTTATATACCTATTCTGCGTACTTCCTTATATGAGTTGAAAAGGTCTTTTTAAAAGAGAGTACTGCCAGTATTAGTACGCAGATTCCTATATAAAAGGCAAGCTGCCCTTATTCCTAAGGTCATCCTATACAGCTGTACTATATGCGATATAAGGGGTTTTATATATATTTCGAATAGCTGTTCAGCCAGAGGACTTTAGAAGGATATCCATATATAGCTAGGAGGGACTATAGGAGAGAGTATTGAGCTTAAGTAAGTCGGCGCAGTAGGTAACGGAAACTTCTAGAGGTCGATGGTCGATATATTGGTAAGAGTTAGGGAAGGAAGGTTACCCCTTTCTTCCCTACAGCTATATACGTATCAACATCCTACTGACTAAGCAGTAGGGTCACATGACAATACATCGGAGTGATGGCTGTATCACCCATCTCAACAGAGAGGACATTTATAGGTATAAAGGTACTATCTCAGTTATATAGAGATAGATAGACATTATAATAGATTCTTTTTGATAATAAGTACTTAACTATATTCACGTGAATATCGATTACCGGTATAGAACCTATAGATTAGCTTTAAAATTCTTCCTCTTTTAGCCCTTATTCCTATTTATAGATTTTAAAATACCATTTGTATATAAGCTATATACTATATACGCTTTCACTTAACAATTGATAGAAGGTATACTTATAATTGCCCTTAGGTTATTCTCGACCTTGGCTAGCGCAACGCTATTATTAAAGTCAAATGGATACATCGATTTCAATTTAAACTTAATCTAAAGGAAAACTAATTTATATAGCCTTTATATTACCCCTTATCTCCCTAATTCGCAAAGGAAATCGTCATTCGTCTTCCCCCTTTTAAAGGACTTCGGATCCAACCTAATTATTAAGCCGACGTTAATTATAAAGAATAGGAAATAGCTATAGACAAAGCTCAATTGTCGTGCAGAATGGGCGGAGTCTCCACTTATTCTGGAGACCCTCCACGTGACTCTGCTGAGTCATAGACTCTCCCTTTTCTTTCCGAAGTCTCCTTACCATATATACACGAGATAACAATACCATCAATCATCTTCCCCTACTTCTGCGAGCCTCCTAAGCGACCCAATGAAGGCCCTCCAGCCGACCGCACCACATCAATAGATTAATAGAAGACAGCCTTGCGTCAATTTGATAGTTCTAATTAGGCATAAGATCCTTATTGCTATTACTAAGCTAATACCTTTACTTATAACTAAGCTAGATCTAGGAAAACACTCTAATACAAATCGATTATATTCTAACCCTATTTGCAAATGCACTAAAGCTACAGTTCCTATTTGCAAAATTAGTATTAATATCCTTTATTATAATATAAAGTATAAGGAGACTAAGTTCTTTTAAACCAGTATTTATAAAATAGATAGGATTTTAAAAGAAAGATATAAGCCTAAGAATCCTAATATCGAAAAGCTAATTAATAATCGACTTTTAAAATAGTACCAATCTTTAAGATAAGCCTTTTTAAAAAGGGATATAGATACCCTCCTTTTCTATTAGTACTACAATTATAAGATATAGCTAAAAGGGCCTTTGCCTAACGCCTATTCGCCCCTTTATTATCAATCTACTAAAGAGCTTAAGGTTATAAAGGAGTATTTACTTAAGAATTTAGATAAAGGCTTTATTAAAATAAGTACTAGCCCCTTTGCTTTGCTAATACTATTTATAAAGAAGGCCGATAGTAGCCTCCGATTTTATATAGACTATTAGAAGCTAAACGCACTAATTCAAAAGGACGCTTACCTAATTCCGAGGATAGACGAGCTCTTAGGGCGAGTATCTAAAGCTAAGATTTTTATAAAATTGGATATTCGAGCCGCTTTTAATTAAATATAAATGGACTTTAAGTTAAAGGAATGCATTACCTTTCGAATAAGGTATAAATCCTATAAATATAAGGTTCTTCCATTCGGCCTCTATAACGGATTATCACTATATGTAGGTTGTACCCTAATAGGGCCCTGGTTCGGCTATGGCTTAGCGCAATCTTAGTATAGGCTATAAACCGGGTTACCCCTTGATCAGCTTCCTTAGTTGGCATCCGGTTCGGCTCTCCTTAAGCGAGTGACCCTCTTTTCTTTATATATATATACTATACTCTTTTACTCCTTTAAGGCTCTATAGTTGTTGATTCTAAGTTATTACTAAGACGTTCTATTAGTATTGCTATATGATTTATATACGTACCAGTACTAAGTAGAGGTTATACTCCTAGTTGTTATATTATTAATAACTCTTTCGCTTCGCTAGAGATAGCGTTTATAATATCTATTTATATTATTCCTAATAGTCGACCGAAACCCTAATAAGTACGATAATATACCAGAAGGCCTATACTAAGCTCCTGCTATAAGCTTAAAGAATAGCTCCTCCTATCACTTAGTCTTTTAAAACCCCTCGCTCTCCCTCCCTTTAAAGAGGTACTAGTATTACCCTTAGTACCTTTTCTACCAACTCCCTACCGGCTAATGATAATAGCTTTAAAGTCACTATATTATAAGCCGAATTAGATTCCTTATAGGTCTGACTTGCATCTATATTAGAAGAGCGTAATAGGTATAACCGTAAGCTGAATTCTATATACTAATAATTGATCGATTAAGAAAGAGATTTAAATAACCTTTGAAATGCCTTTAAAGGCATCCTTAGATCAATTGAGAAAACCCTAGCACTTAAACTCTAAAACCCTTCTAATTCACCTACGCGCCTTTAGCGCTCTATAGACTTCGACTTACCTCCTTTTATTGCCTCTACTGCGCGCAGTAAGCGATGCGATAATTAAGACGATCCTTCTTTTACTTCCTTTAATTAATATACTACTAGTTCACCTTTAGCTTAGCAGCTAAACCTCCCTTATATTTATAATATATTAAACCTTACTTAGAAACTGTCTAATAGCTATAATTATTACGCTAAATACTAAGAGGCCTGCGTACTTAATAATTTAAAGCTTTACTACCCTTACTTTTATAAGGAATAGGCCTGGCTCAACTACGTTTTAGATTAGATTAAGGGTATAGCTAAGGACTAGCTGACCCCTTAAGTACTTAATAAGGACGCCTGTATTATTGCCGAAACCTTAGTAAGTCAACTTACTAAGTTTTTAGCTAACCTAGCAGAATGCGAAGAAGCTAAGATCGAGTTTACTACCTTTTATATAAAGGCTAGTGAGTTATTTTAAAAGTTCTACCTTAAGTTCTCCCGACTAGCTGCTATAGCAGAGATCGACGATAATAGTCGATTTTGTAGCGCCCTTAAGGAGAAGATCCTAAAACGCCTCCGAACCCCCCTTTTATAGAAGTGGTATAAGACTAGGACGTTAGATAAGTGGGTTACCGCCATCTAATAAGAGGATATTAGATAGCGTACCAAGAGGACGCTATATAGTTAGATATAATATAAAGAAAGATCAGGCACTAAAGCCAAAGCTAATTCTAGTAAAAATACCTAATAAGGAGATACTGATAAATCAAATCCCTTATTTAGAAGCCGATCTAAATCCTATTTAAATCAACCCTAGTATAGTACCCCTAGCCCTAGTTTCGCTAAGTCCGGAACCTCCTCTTTTCCTTTACGCTAGACCGACACCTTTAGCGCTCCCCCTCCTATAGCTGATCGAAAAAATCAGTTTAATAAACAGCCGAAATCCCCTTCTATTACTCTTAGGTATTATAGCTTTTGCATTAATAAGCTAAAGTATAATAGCTAAGGATAGAGTAGCAATAAAGAGGAGGACCCTAAGGCTAAATAAAACAATAGTAGCGCTCTCCTTCCCCTTCCGATTCCTAAGGGAAACGCCTTCGCTTAAGTAAAGCCTCCTTCTTAAGTGTTCTTCGAGATATATAGTACCTTAACTTAAGAAACCTCCTTAGTAGTGATTCGATAATAAAACGGATCCTACTTTTAAAGAATAGTATTTCTTATAAGGTATTAGTATTAATCGATATAAGCGCTAATAGGTATACTTTAATTGATTTAGTATTATTTAAATCTTTATCTTCTTTCTTTAAACCCTTAATTCAAATACTCCTTATACCCTTCTTAGTTAAGGGATATAACGGCTCTTAAGGTAGTACTATTACTTATTATATATTGCTTAATCTTTATATTAACTAGCGAATTCAATCTTTTACTCCCTTTCTTATTACTAACCTTAGTAACTATAGAGTAATTTTAGGACAAGCCTGGCTTAAGGAGTATAAAGTTTCTATTAATTGTACTTCTCGTAAGCTGACCTAGCCCGATTCCTACCTACCTACTATCTCTTTTATAAGGAATATCGAAATCACTAATATTAAATAATAAAACTTAGATTAATACTACTAGTGAAATGCAACTCAATATAATATAGTACTAGAACGGTCCCTTTCTAAGTATAAAGCTTAACGCTAGGAAAACCTCTCTTAGCTCCCTCCTCTTAAATTCCCTTCTATTTTAAATAAATACTCCTTTACCTCCGATTCCACCCTAACTCTACCCTAAGTCGAGGGTAATACCTTTTCTAAGGACTATTCTTATAATATATTAATTATAAAGCAAGAGCTTAATGCGACTAAGCCTAACTTAGCCCTCTCCTTTATTTCGGCCCTGAAACGCACTTATAAGCAAATAGCAAAGTGCAAAATTCCCCTTTCTTCTTTAAATATATATGCAATTTCAGCTTACGCTTTTTATATAATAGCTAGGAATTAGTAAGGCGCAGAGCTCTTTAGCACCTTATTTTATAAAATTGATCGATTGATTTAAGACAATTAAGAAAGTCAGACCTAATAATGCAAAACCGATACCCTCTTAAATTGATTCTATAATAGAGAGGTTTTAATAACTATTCTAACTGCCTCCTTTAAACCAATCGAGAAACCGATTCCAGCCGCTTATAAAGAGTACTATTATATATTCTTAAAAGCCGCTTCTAATGCGCTGCCGCCCTATTAACCCTATGATTATAAAATCGAGCTCATAGCCGAAGGTACTTAAAAGGCCCTCCGATACTCCCTCTTATATAAGATATCTATACCCAAGCTCGAAATAGTAAAGGCATACCTTATTAACAACTTAAATAAGGGATTTATCAAAGCCTCCTCTACCCCTTATACTACGCTAGTACTATTTGTAAAAAAGGCCGATAGCTCCCTTTAATTCTATATTAACTACTATATGCTTAATAACCTTACTTATAAAGATCAATACCCCTTACCCCTAATCGATAAGACTCTAGCTTAATTAGCCAGTACCTAGATTTTTACAAAGCTTAATATATAGCAGGCTTTCCACCGGATCTAAATGGACCTCGACTCTAAGGAGCTTACTACCTTTAGAACTTAGTATAGTATATATAAGTGCAAGGTGCTTCCTTTTAGCCTTACTAATAGCCCTGCTACCTATTAGAGGTATATAAACGACGTCCTTTTCGATTACCTTAATGATTTTTATATAGCCTACTTAAACGATATCCTTATTTACTCTACCAACCGACTCGACTATAAATCGCATATAAAACAGGTTCTTTAGCGATTATTAAATGCAAGACTACAGGCCGACCTAAAGAAGTATAAGTTTAATATTATAGAGATTAAGTACCTTAGCTTTATTATTACTATTAAAGGCATTCGGGTTGACCCTAATAAGGTAGCGGTAGTAGAGAATTAGACCTACCCTTTTACTATAAAGGGTATTTAATCATTCCTTAGTTTTTATAACTTTTATTATCGTTTTATTTAAGACTATAGTCTTATTACCGCCCCTTTAGTGCACCTTACTAAGAATATTATTCCCTTTTAATTCACCCTTGAATACAAGTAGAGCTTCCTTTAACTATAAGAAGCTCTTATGCATGCCCTAATCCTCTAGTACTATAGGCAAGACCTCCCTTGCATATTGGAAACCGATACCTCTAACGGTATAATCGCCTTTATATTATCGCAGCGATATAGGTCCGAATAGCGTCCGATTGCCTACTATAGTAAGACTATAGTACCAGCCGAGCTGAACTATACTATATATAATAAGGAGATACTGGCTATTATTCGATCATTTGACTATTTTAGAGCCGAGCTTATAGGAGCACCCTACCGAATTATAGTATATATGGACTATAAAGTACTTAAGTACTTTATAACTATTAAAAACCTTAGTTCTTAATAGGCCCGATAGGCCGAGCTCCTCTCCGAATATGACTTTACAATTACCTACCGACCTAGCTCCGAAAACCCTTTTGCCGACGCCCTAACTTACTGCATTAATAAGTTAGAGGATTAGAATATAATAAAACGCAATAATCGCCTTACGATATTACTACGCTAGGATTAGATTAACCCCTAAATCCTTTTCGAATAGCTTTGTAAATAGACTATAGTTAAGAACTTAGTCTCTATCGAAGAAGTTTCGGCCTTCTCCTTTGCTTTCTATATTATCGACTAAGTACTAGCTGCTAACCGATAATATAAGCCTTATTAGGTCTATTGCTAAGCAGCCCTTTAGAATAGGTCCGATATAGTCCTAATTAAGACTTCCCTTTAGACGATAGAAGGAGATTTGCTTCTCTTTTAAGGTAAGCTAATAGTACCTGATATAGACTACCTCTATATATTACTTATATAGGAGGTTTATAATCAAATTGCTATTACGTATCTAAGCGCGCGTAAAATATATTAGCTTCTCTCCTTATAGTACTACTAGCCGAATCTACGCCGATATGTCTCTTAGTACTACGAAAACTACCATACCTATAGACAAAGCAAAGTTCCTTAAGATAAAAAACCTAGTCTACTCCAACCCCTCCTAGTACTAAGCCGACCTTAGGAGCATATAACTATAGACTATATAAGTTTTAATAAAGATAAATATAGCTATAATAACGTTCTTATAATTATCGATCAGTTTAATAAGCAAGCGATATTAATTCCCTACCGAAAGGCCACCGATTCACGCTAGCTAGCCCAACTTTATATATACTATATATATCGCTACTTTAATCCCCCTTTGATAATCACCTTAGACTAAGGCCCTTAATTCATCTCAAGCTTCTAGAAAGCTTTTACCTCTATTTTAGGTACGAAACTAACCCTTAATTCGGCCTACTACCTAGAAACCGACGGCTAAACTAAGAACTATAATTAGTACCTTATGCAACGCCTCCGCCCCTTTATTAGCTATTACTAAGACGATTAAAGCAAATTCTTGCCTATAATAGACTTCGCTTAGCTAATACTCCCTTATAACTCCCTTAGTGGCTTATCGCCATTTAAAATAGTGCATAGGTACGCCTTGCGTACTAATTAGGACTAGAAGCATAACGGACCCGATTCAGAGACCCCTTTTTAAAAACTCAATCGATAAGATGCCCTAAAGTACTCTATAAGATATTATATAGTATAGACCCTTGCTAAATCTCATATCTTTAAGGCTTAGGAACGCATGCAAAAAGCCTTTAATACCTATCGCCGACTTACCACTTTCGAAGTCAGGGATTAAGTATACCTAGATATGCGTCCTTACCTTATAGATAGGCCTTTTAAAAAGCTCAGCTACCCTAGAGCTAGCCCGTTTAAGATAGTAGAAAAAGTATTTAGTTTATACCAATTGAAGCTACTTAACTCTATAAAGGTATATAATATCTTCCACTTAAGTCGCCTCCGAAAGGACCCTAGTACTCCTTTAGATAGTCAAGTGAATAAACCCCCTCCTACTATCAATATTATAAGAGAATAAGAATACGAAGTAGAGAGCCTACTTACTATATAAAAGCAAGCCGGTACCCTTATATACTACGCCTTATAGGTTGGCCGCAATATTAATTTAAAATAGTACCTAGCCTTTAATTTTATATATACGCCCTTTAAGCTTTGCGAATTTCACTTAGAGAATCCAGACCTCCCTAGGCCTCCTAAAAGGCTTCCTAATTGGATCCGGGCCTATACTAATAGTATAGATAATTACAATAAGTTAGGTAATAATAAACCTATAGTTAGACGCTTAAGGATAAGCTTTTTTCAAAAGGGGGGGTAATATAACGGATTATCACTATATATAAGTTATACCCCGATAGGGCCCCGGTTCGGCTACGGCTTAGCGCAATCTTAGTATAGGCTATAAACCGGGTTACCCCCTAATCAGCTTCCCTAGTTAGCATCCGGTTCGACTCCCCTTAAGCGGGTGACCCTCTTTTCTTCATATATATATACTATGCCCTTCCACTCCTTTAGGACTTTATAGTTATTAATTCTAAGTTATTACTAAGATGTTCTATTAGCATTGCTATATGATTCGTATACGTACCGGTGCCAAGCAGAGGTTACACTCCCAGTCGTCACAGCCTCTATAATAGACCTAGTACTTATTAGTAGTATATAAATGATATTCTTTTAAATTATTTAAATAATTTTTATATAGCTTATTTAAATGATATTTTAATTTACTTTAAGAATATAAAGAAGCACTAAGGTCATATTAAAAAGGTATTAAAACGACTCTTAAAGGCTGGCCTTTAAGTAGATATTAAGAAGTATAAGTTTAACGTTACTTAAACCTAATATTTTATTGAGCTTAAGTAAGTCGGCGCAGTAAGTAAAGGAGGCTTCTAAAGGTCGATGGTCGATATATTGGTAAGAGTTAAGGAAGGAAGGTTACCCCTTTCTTCCTTATAGCTATATATATATTAATATCCTATTAACTAAGCAGTAGGGTTATATAATAATATATTAAAGTAATAGCTATATCACTTATCTTAATACCTTTACTTAAACCTTTTTCCGATTGACCTATAGTTAGGAAAATAACAACTATCCTTTTACGCTAATCTAACTCTTAAGTATCTTTTCAAATTAAAAATAATTAGTTAATAGCAACTTCTATTAAAATTATTAAACTCTACTTGCAAAGCAGGACTAGGAGTCAATTTTTTCAAAAGCGTTCCTTTATAAGACTATATGACTTAACTCGCGGTCTAGGCCTAGGAGTCGATTTAAAAGCTTTCTTTTTTAAGACTATATAACCTAACTCGCAAGGTAGGCCTAGGAGTCGTCCTTAAGCCTATTAAGCCCCTATTGCCTTTTGCAACCTTAGTATATCTTTAAATGCTTCGAACTTTGCAACTGTCTTTAATAGCTTTATAAATCCATTTGCTACTATTCGATCGGTTAAGATATAAGTAATTGATAACTTATTCTTTATAATAAGGTCGCAGATAAAGTAGTAGGTAATATTAATATATTTCGATTGCTTATATAAGTATAGATTCTTTATAAGTGCAATCGCCCTTATATTATTTATTTAAAGATTAATATAGTTCTTATCCTATTTAATATACTTAATAAAACCTATATCTTTTAAAACTTAAGCGATTTATAATCCTTACTTGCAATTTAATAATATTAATATATATTTGGCCTTAGTGCTTATAATAGCTATTGATTTCTGCTTCCTACTTCCTTATAATATAGGTCTACTATATAGTACTACTACGCTTTTAAATATACTTTTCCAACCTTTTATATTTGCTTAATTGGAATTAGTATATACCTTAAGCTTTGCACTTATATATTTTATTAGTTTATATCTTACCTTTTATATAATTATCGATCGAAGGTACCTTTTAAATCGCTTAACTGCGTTCTTATATCGAATCGTCAGATCCTTTAGGTTTTGACTAAGTTGCTTAATAATAAAGGCGATATCTAGTCTTATATATACTATAGTATATATAATCGCTCTAATATCCTATTAGTACTTCTTCAAATCTCCTTTCTACTCATTTTTATTAATAGGCTTTAACTTATCATACTTTCCTTTAATTAGAGTATGCTTTAGCTTAAAGTTGAAAGTATAAGTAGAAAGTCCTATTTGGTTTAGGATCTTCTTAATATACTACTCTTAGTTTAACTAAAGTTCTTAAGTAGAGTAATTCCTTATAACGCAAATGCTAAGGATCTTATGAATTCCCCTTAGATCCTTAGTATTAAAACGTTTTTAAATAGTTATAAAGAACTAATCTAATTAAATAGTTGTTTTTGCAGCTATAGTAATATCGTCGATATATAGTAGCAACTTGATTCTACGCTTAGTATAAGTAAATAGATAAGGGTTAGCTAGGCTTTAAACGAATCCTATTTCTATTAAAGTAAAGCTATATAAGAGGTTCTAATTATAGGCTGATTGCTTAAGCTTATAGATACTATAGAGTATATAGAAAGAGTGGCTAGTGCATATAGGAATACTATTAGGTTAAGAGAGAAAAATCCGTTCCTTTATAGTTGCTTTAGTAAATGCATTTTTAATATTATACTATTTGTATTTAAGGTTCTTAGCAGCTACTATTGCTATAAATATGCAAAGGGTATTTATATGAACTATTAGCGCGAATGTATCGAAGTAGTCTTCTTTATACTATTAGGAGAAGCCCTCAGCTATAAGCCTTGCTTTATAATATTCTAAGGTCCTATCTGCATATATTTTGATTATAAAGACCTACTTTATTAATATTAGGTTTATATCCTTTGGTATTAGTTCCTCTATCTATATGCTATTTATAGTAAAAGAGCTTATCTCCTCTTAGATTGCCTTATTTTATATTATTCTATTCTTTAGATTATTAATAGCTTTATTATATATCTTTAAAAGAGAGATTTTCATTATCCCTTTAGCAGCTAAGAATGTATTATCTTTATTAAAGCTCTATTAAAGTTCAAGCTTATAGATCCTATATGCTATTATAGCCTAAATACACTTAAACTTGTATTTATCTAAGGTATCTTTTAGTTCTAAGTCTTTATTCCTCTTTAAAGGCGTAGGTTTGGCTATAGGTTCTATAAGCTTATTATCTAAGGAACTGCTTTCTAATAGTAAAGGCTTATTATTACTTATACCTATTTTAGGAACATCCTTTACTATAGGTACTTTAATTAAAGGAATGATAATATTAAAGTTATTTTATACTTTAGGTAGTTCGCAGATAATAGGAATAGTCTATTTAGCCTTTAGGCGATTAGCAGGTTATTAATTAGCAGGTGCGCTTAATATACTTAAGCTAAGAGAAAGGGGTTATTTGTTTGGCTTAATAGTATTACTATCGAGTGGTATACCTTGCGAATCTTTAGGTATATAAAGCTTTAAGGATAGCTTTCCTTTATTTCGAAATTTATTAAACTTAACTACTAAGGATATAATTACTTACCTTAGATCTAGCGCATATACTATCTATTGCTTTATTATCTATTTAATATACTTAATAAATATATACTCTTTACCTTAGTCTATTAGCTTCTTACTCTTTATACCTATAGGCTAGGACTTTAGGCTAATATAAGAGTAGCAGACGCTTTTAAAGACGCAAATATAGTCTAGGCTTAGTTTTAATTCGAAATATGCCTTATATAGTAATATTTAAGTGCTATTAACTATTAGTCTACTACCTATTCTATTTTACAAGTATACATTTACCTTAATTATAAGGTCTTAGAATTCTAGTAATAAGTTAGCATCTTATAGTAAAGCGCAATAGTTAGTCTCTGCTTGCTAAATGCTTTGCTTAGTAATGCTATTTTAATAAGAACCTTTATATATTATAATCAGTTTATAATAAACTCCTTATTTTACCTATTTATTAAGCTTTACCCTAATCTCTAATATATTATTAGACCTAATAGCTATTAGCTTTAACTAGGTCTAGCGTTCTTTTATTACTTTCTAAGTTTCTAACTTTCTTATAAGCTTAGATTTAGTCTTAGTGTAAATAGTCTATATCTATTAAGTAGAATTATTTACTATTTAAGAAAACTAATTATTTCCTTTAATTAAGGTCGTAAATAGTCTAATAGTATTAATAGATATTAGTACTAGTATTAAATCTTTTTATAAACTAAGCTTAATTTGCGTCTAATTTCGAAGTTTTATTAGCTTGCAAATTTGGTATACTAAGCGATCCTTTAGTACTTAGATCTTCTATCTTAAAGTCAAGATCTTATATAAGCCCTTTAATTTCTCTAGCCTTAAATGCGTAAATCTTTTATATATTAGCTAATACCTTAATAGGCTTTCGGCTTTTAATAGATTTAGTAGCCTATTATTAGTTGATACTTTATTATTAATAGCTAAAAAGGAATAGTAATAGCAGTTTAAGGTTTTGCCGTTTTCCAATTGCAAGCTTAGTTTAAAAGTCGTTTTTAGTAAAACTGCAAGATCTACTTGCAGTCTTAGCTTAAGAGTCGATTTCTTAAAAATAGCAAGATCTACTTACAGTCTTAGCTTAAGAGTCGTTTCTAACAAATTTGCAAAGTTTACTTATAGTCCTAGCTTAAGAGTTATTTCTGCGAATTTTACTTACGATTTTAGCTTTAGAGTTATTATTAGCGAATCTGCAGAATCTACTTGCAAGCTTAGCTTAAGAGTTATTTCTATTAAGTTCACTTATAATCTTAACTTAAGAGTTATCTTTAAAGATATATTACATTCTACCTATAGTCTTAGCTTAAGAGTTATTTTTATAAATTTCACTTGCAATCCTAGCTTAAGAGTCTATCTATTCTCCTTATCCTTACTTAATTATATTAAGGCAAAGAGTATACTTTCCTTAAAAGAATCTACTTATAAGTCTGGCCTAAGAGTTAATTTCTATAATATTACCTTTAAGATAATATAAAGTCTATCTTTAATTTTAACTTTAAAGATCGCTTTATAATTATTATTTATAAATTATATAAATTGATTATTAAAAACTCTTATATAATTCAACTCTATATAGATTTTATAGCTAAATAAAAGATTAATACTTAAGCTAAGTATAAGAAGAACATTTTACAAAAGGAAAGAAACGCTAGCGATATTTATCTTTACTATACCTATTAAATCTATATATAACCTTCTACTACTAACCTTAATAGAGCGCCTTTTTATTTTAATAAGTAGGCCTTTAAATAGGTAGGATTTATTAATT
>JAENRP010000449.1:16798-29696 GCA_024741835.1 Diplocarpon mali | reverse complement strand
TATAGAAATCCCTTATCGATTAGACTTTTAAATAATACTATATTAGCTTTAAAAAAATTAATTAAGTAATTAAGGATTTGTTTCGACTTGAATCTATAATTCAAAGAATATAAAGCAATTAGGACTTCTTAAGGAAAGCAAATATTATACTATATAAATAGACTAGCTTCTATTATAAAAGGTCTCTCCTTATTTACAATACGTTAATTATACTTAGCTTGCGTTATAAGTATTATAGATTATAGTTTTATATTCTAATAGAAACTTTAATATAAAAATAAGGCGATTCTAAAACTATTATAAGCTATATAAAATCTAACTTATAAAAAAATATTAAAGGTTTTTAAAATAGCCCCTTTTATCCTAATAGAACTAGAATCGGCCCTATTACTACTATAGATAAGGCTAAACTATAGTACTAGATGCTACGTACTCTATTCCTTAAAATAAAGCTTAAAATACCCTATTAAGGTAGAAGTTTAAAAAACAATTCAAATAATTAAAGAAGAGGAAGAGGAAATTATTATAAATGAAAATTTCTATATAAAATCCTCTTTTTAAATTAAGAGCTTAATTAAATTAATATACTTCTTAATCGATTTAGATTTATTAAAGATAATAAGGCACTTTTATTTTGCCTTATAGGAAAAGGAAGTGCCTTATAATATTGAAATATCTAAATTACTAAAAAAAGAAGAAGTAGTATAATACCTATAGTATTTATAAAATATCTATAGTATTAATAATTTATCGATTTATACTAATAGCTCTTAAATAGCCGAAAGGAATAGAGTTAGTTATAGCTACGCTCTATATTTATATAAAGACTTATTTATTTTAAAATTACTAGAATACTCTAATAGAGTAGATATTGGAAATTTAGAATTAGTCTATAATAGAAAGCTTAAAGCTATAGCTAAGGCAATCTTAAAAGTAAGCTTAATAGCAAAAGAAGGGGATATTTTTATAATTTTTTCAAATAACTAAGCGGCTATTTAAAGATTAAAAACTCCCTTAGATAGCCTAGGATAAAACTATTAAATTACTGCAATTACTACTTTTAAGACTTTAATTAGTAAAGGAGCTAGTATTAGAATTAAGTGGGTACTAAGGCATACTAATATAATTGGAAATGAAGAAGTAGATAAATTAGCTAAATAAGCTACGAAAACTACTCCTTCTAATTATACTTCTTTTGCCTTTTTAAAGGTAAAAATAAGTGAAATTAAAAAGTAGGAAATATTTCTATTTATTTAAAATAACCTCGATTCTACTTCTTTAAAAAGTTATAAAACCCAATATTCTTATAGAATATTAAAATAGATCTCTTTACCTATAGGTACTTTAAAAGAAACTGCTAGCGCCTTCTTTTAATTAAAACTAGGCTATAGGTATATTAAGTCTTACTTAAAAAGAATAGGTATAACTTAAAACCCCTATTATATTTATAGTAATAGAGAAACTCTAATCTATTTAATTCTTTCTTATAAAGAGTACTATAATTAAAGATATACTCTTATATAGAAAATAAAAGAAAAATATAAGGGATTTAAAGAGCTATCTTTACCCTTACTATTTAAAATAAAAACTGGAATTAAACACTTCTTAGTATTTTTAAAAGAAACTAAGATTTATATGCATTAGTAGCACTTAGATAGAGAAATAAGGGCTATTATAGCTCCTGATTTATAATACTATTTTAATAAAGAATCCTAATAGGTAGTTTAAACTACTTATTAATCTCTTTTAAAAACCTTTCTTTTATTTAAGCGTTATAGTTCATTATTGTTTTTATTTTCTTTTAAGCGAATTTTTCGCTAAGAAGCCTATTCCTAAATGAATATTAGCAGTTATAGTGGAAAGGATACTATATATATATAATTAGATACGCTAGTAGACTAGCCGTACTATATAGTTTAGAACTAATAAAGCATATTAAAAAAAAAAAAAAAAAAAAAACTTCGAATTTGCACTTCTTAATATCGACCTATAAGCCAGCTTTATATAGTCTTTTTAAAACCTGTCTAATATAGCGTCGGTGCTCTTCCTTAGTTTTTAAGAAGATTAAGATATTATTATTATATATAAAGCAGAAGTCGTTTAAGTATTCTATTAAAATAGTATTAATATACTATTAAAAGCATTCACACAAACACACTTCGAAAAATTGACCCCCCTGCCTTCGTGCCAGAAACACGTCTATTCTTTGAAGAATACGATCCAAATCACCCTCCGAAACCCTTAAAAGCTATAAGGCTGTATAAGCTAAGCTAGCCCAAGGGGTAATAGAGCCTATTTCCGACCCCTTTAGGAGAATAACCTCTCTGACTCTAGAACCGACCCTCTTAAGGGCTATAGAGCTCGAAAACGAGATTGAGCTAAGCCTCCTACCTAGCAATAAAGGTATAGGTACTAGCAGTTCCAGATTTGCTCCTATTTTCACGGATTTTAGCTCTGATCTAATATCCCATTTTTCGCCCTTGGCGCTACTATAGAGCTATATAAAGGTTAGGGGCAAGAGACAACCTACTAGCCCTATTGCAATCCCCTATATCGATAAGAACCTAAGATTATTGGCAACCTTTAAAAATCAGAACTAGAATACAAAGGAGACTAGCGATAACCTTATACTCTAAGCGAGAGACCTCCTTATAGAAGCATACTTAATAATAAAAAATAGATAAGAACAAAGCCGCATTCTAGACCTTATAAAGGTTTTTAAAGAATATATAGAGAATAGCAAAATACGCAATACTTTAACTATACTAGCTACTTAAATTGCGAATCTAAAGCAAACCTTTAGAAAAATCGAAAACTAGATTAAAAATATAGATGGAAAGCCAACTATAGCTAATTCGCAAAAGAAAAATACCGCACTAGCTCTAAAGTCGACTTAGGCTTAGGTAGCAAATAATATTAAGAATAGGGTAAAACCGACAAATATTAATATTTATCCCGCTAGGAATAGGGCTAGGGCTACAAATAGCTCTAGTTTACTTAAGGATACTATAAGTAAGGGTATAAGTAGTGGTAAAGGTAGGTCGGCCCTTATTAGGAGATGCACCCTCCTATAGGTATATCCAGTCCAGGCTAAAAACTTTTCCCCTATTACTATAAGAAATAAACTTAATGCCGCCTTTAATAAGAGCGGAATTTAAGGTTTAGTAGTTTCTATAGTCTCCCTCTCTTTAAGGGGCAATATAGTAGTTACAACTACTCCTAAGTTTAATACCGAGTTTCTTATTTTAAAGCTCTTTATAATATAAAGGGTACTTCCTTATATAAAGAAAATACTAATAGGAGAGCCATAGTATAAGGTAGCAATTTACGGAATCCTAATTAGGGAATTTTCTCTAGAATCAGGAGTATTTAACTCCTAATTAGTCGCTATGGAAATTAGCACCTTTAATAAGGGGCTATTACCTATCGGGACCTCCTATTAGGCAACTCTAAGGGATAAACGCAACTTAGGCGAAGTACAAATAGGTACTATAATTATTGCATTCCTAGCTCCCGACTAAGCGAAAAGGGCAATCGATAATAAACTCCTAATTGCTAGTATATTAGCGAAGGTAGTGAAATATATCGATACGCCTAATACTTACTAGTATATAAGATGCACCGGATTCGGCCACTCCAAAGCTCTATACAAAAGAGCTAAGAAGTGTATTCTCTACGCAAGAGACTATACGAGTAAATAGCACTATTATAATACTTATAAGAAAACTAATACAAAATGCCCTTATTTGAGTATCAAGTGCGCAAACTGCTTAAGTACTACCTATACGGCCGACTCTAAGCTATACAAGCTCTACTTAGCAATAAAGAATAATAATTCGAAAAATACTAGAATTACTAGTACGTATATAATAATTGATATACTAATCGAAATCAATAAATAGTTGCAAAATACTATAGATTAATATAAATCGGAGTCTACCTATTATAGAATATATCCTATAATTAGCTATTAAACTAAACATCTCGATTATAGCGATTTAGGAACTATAGACAATCAATGACTCTAATGGATTTCGAAGTATAGCTTATATAGCTTATAAACAATTGCTCCCGAACTACGGCTCCCTTAGGCCGAGAGTAGCAATCTATATATTAGGTACTCTTACTGCTTTGGTAATATCTAGCTTACTATAAGACCCTGACTATATAATCGTTAAATTAGCTGAGTTTAATACTTAGCTAATTAATATTTATAATATAAAATACCTACAGTCTCCTACTAATAGTAAGACAATTTAAAGAGCTAGCCTTCTCCTTAACTTACTATTTTAAAATACTATTATAGTAGGGGACTTTAATATATACTACCCTTAGTAGGACCTAATTACACTAAGGAGTAGCGACTCAAAGTGCTTAATTAGTATAATCGAGCACTTCGAACTAAATATATTAAATACTCTAAGGGAGGGCACATTCTATAGGCCGAATATAAAGGCACCCTCTATAATAGACCTTACGCTTGCTACTTGTAGTATAGCTAATAAGATTACCGACTAGCAGACTATACTAAATCTCAGGTCCGACCATTTTAGGGTACTATTTACTATTACTAATAGTAGCCGAAAAACGCCACCCTATAGGACTATGCAATTTAATATAAAAAAAGCAGATTAGAGAAAATTCAAGGAGAGCCTTATTTTAAGTTTTTAAAAGTTCAATATCGACCTAAATACAATATATATAAACTAAGAGTTAAATACTCTTAAGGAGCTATTTACTAATAAAATTTTATAAGTGGCGAATACTATAATTCTAAGACTAAATCGATTAATAATAAGTAAACCCTAGTAGAACGATAATCTAAAGCGACTTTAAAAAGAAATGCAACGATTATACCAATTAAATAAATCCTTAGGGTATATACTTTATACTAGCGAACTAAAGAGCGCGAAAAACCTCTACTTTAATATAATTAAGTTAGAGAAGAAAGAGCACTAGAATCGGTTCCTAGAGAAAGAGGACGCTTAATCGATATTTAAGGCTATAAGCTATACGAAATCGAATAATCCAAATACTCTAATTCTAAGCCTATATAACTCCGAAACTAGGGAACTAAAATCGATATTTAATTAAAAGTGCAATATTCTTAAATGCGCACTATTCCTTAGGCCCTTGGAGTCCGAACTTATTAATCTAAGAGAGTATAAGGGTAGCGATAGGTGGAAATGGTCAAAACTTATAAAAATTAAGCTAAGGGATATATATATAATAAAAATCAAAGGGAAAACACCTGGACTTAATCTAATTATATAAGAGATTATAGTTTAGGCCTATTCGGCGATCCCTTAGGTATTTTACTTAATATACTTAATACTTATTAACTAAGGCTACTACCTAGTCTACTGGAAATCCGCTACTGGCTATATTCTTAAAAAGCCGAAAAAACCCGACTATAGTCGACCAAAGGCATATAGGGTAATCTCCTTACTTAATTGCCTTAGAAAAATACTAAAGAGAATACTAGCAAGACGCCTGAGTTATCTAGTCGAAACTACTATACTATTCTATTATAGCCAAATAGGAGGTCGGCTGCGAAAATCAGCTATCGACGCTGCCCTACTCTTATAAAATGAGGTAGAATCGAATAAGGCTAATAAGCTTAAGACTATAACCCTCTTTCTTAATATCAAAGGAGCCTTCGACTATATATTTAAAAATAGGCTACTTTAGGTACTAGCGCAACTCAAACTACCGCTAAGCCTAATTAATTAAATAAAGTCATTCTTAAAGAACCGCACTCTATAGCTTGCTTTTAATAATCAAATAGAAGAGTTTAAAGCGATAAATATAAGTATTCCTTAAGAGAGCCCTATTTTACTAATACTATTCCTAATATATATTTGCAACCTTTTTAAAAATACGAATATTAAGCTATTATTATATATAAACGATTTAACCCTAATAGCGGCATCAAAGAGCTTTAAACGCAATATTTCGATTCTTAAGAGGGAGGCAAAGCACCTATTTGAATTAAGGATAGAATACTCGATTGGATTTAATATTAATAAGATTAAGCTAATCCACTTCTACTTAATAAAGAGCACCTTAAGTATCCGACTTTTTAATAATATAACGCTAGCGCCGAAAAAACTAATAAAGTGGCTTAGAATACACTTCGATGCAAATCTAAGGTTTAAGGACTATATTTCGATTAAGGCCTCTTTAGCTTAGCAGATGTATTACTATATAAATAGACTCTCGAATCTATTAATAGGGCTTTCGATACGCGCAACTCGACAACTCTACTTAGCCTGCGTTATTAGCATCGCAGACTATAGTTCTAGTCTATAGTAGAAAATCGACCGCCCTAATAAGGCGAAAATCAAAGCGATATAAGTAATCTAGAATCTAGCTATTAAAGATATACTAAGGGTCTTTAAAACCGCTCTTATAATACTAAGGGAGCTAGAGGCAGCACTACTATTAATAGAGATTAGACTTAACCATAGCAGCCGGCGGTATATACTCTACGCTTTAAAATTAAGTAGACTCTACCCTATTTAAGAGGAGGTCGAAAAATACTTACTAAAGGATGAAATAGCACCTATAACTATAAAAAGCTTAATCGACTCAATTAGCCTAATAGTAAGCGCCGAAACTCTGGAACCGATTTAGCACTTTTATTTCCCTCTATAGGAGAGAGAAGTACCTTATAATACTAGAATATCGAAGCTTATAAAAGACGAAGAATCAAAAGCCTACTTAAAGTACCTAATAGCCTATACAAGCTATGATATTTTAATATATATAGATGACTTATAAACTTTAGAAGGTTACAAAATAGGGTACGGTTTCGCAGTATATACTTATATGCTAGGCAAAGCTCTTATATTACCGATTTATACTTAGATTAGCAATTTAAGGAGCAATAAGCTAGTATATAATAGCGAACTCAAGGCTATTACAAAGGCAATAGAGTATGCGGCCTATATAGTGAAGGAAGGTAACGATTATACAGTCTTCTTAGATAATTAGGCAGCGATCTTACGATTCGAAACCCCCTCCGATAATCCGGGCCAAAGTCAGCAAATTAGAGCTATTATCGCTTCTACTTAGATTACAAATATAGGAGTAAAAATCACGATCTGCTAGGTTCTAGGCTATAGCGATATTATAGGAAATAAGAAAGCCGGCGAATTGGCTAAATTAGCTATTAAAGCTCTAATCGATTCGAATAATATATCATTCGCATTCTTAAGGGTCCTAGTTAATACGCAAACTAAGGGTAAGATATATACAAATATTTCTATAAACCTTATTAAACTAACCCTTAAGACTTACGCAAAGAAGTATAATTGCAAAGTCTTAAGAAAACCACTCCTACCTATAGGAGTAAAGCGTACTACTAGTAGTGCGTTCTACCAATTGAAATTAGGTTATAGATATTTAAATTCGTACCTATACCGATTAGGGCTAGCGCAGACCGATAAATGCGCTTATAAGAGTACCGAAACCGCAATTCACCTACTTTTAAACTATAAATACTATAAAACATAGCAGAAGGCAATAATCAACTAAGTAAATAAGGCTATATGCTATAGTATAATTACTATAGCTATTTTACTTTATATACGAATTGGAATTAAGGCAGTACTTGTATTCCTAAGGGAAACTGGTATTTGTATAAGAAAGCGGTATTAGAAGCAAGAGCTAGAGACCGAGGGTTAGAGCTCGCTAGGCGGCTATTAGGGCGAGATTGATATTTTTAATACTAGTGCTATTTTCTAATTTTCTTATTTTAAAAGAGAGCATATTCCTAAATACTTAGTTATAAAGCGATACGGACCGAAAAGTGTATATAACGATTCGATACGCTAGTAGACTAGCCGTGCTATATAGTTCTTAACTAATACAGCACGTTAAAAGGAAAAAAAAAAATACTATTAAAAGGTCGCTAGACTATTATATAATTTAAAGGGGAGTACTACTAGTTTAAAGGAGCCGTACCTCGTTTTAAAGGCTACTTATATTATAGAATCAAGGTCTATTAGAATGCGATTAAACGCATAGCAGACGTTGAGCTTTATAAAGAGCGTTGCATTCTTAAGTCAGTTGAAGGTTTTTATAATTAAAAAAGGAGGTACTAGTCTTTTTTAATAAGTCTATTCAACTCTTAATAGTTAATATAGAACCGTAGGCCGCCTTTGGGTTTTTTTATAAATAAGATAAGCGATAAAAAGGTAGTATTAAATAGTTGTATAAATCCCTTCTTTAAATTATCTATAAAGTATTCTCTTATTTTCTTAAGTTTAAGCTTACTTATTTTATATAAGTAGGCGGTTTTCATTATTAGTAGTAGTCCTTTAAACTCGATTTTATAATTGATTAGCCGTAATAGAGGTAGCGTATTCGCGGCGCTTTTAAAAAAGTATATAACTAGGTTATAAAGGAAGAGTGGTAATTTGGCGCGTAACTCGTAGGCTTCTTAAGGTCCTAAAGCGTTATATTCGCTAAGCGCGTTAGGTTCTTCCTCTTCTATTATATAAATTGGGGTCCTATCTATCCCTAAGTCCAATTAGCGAATAATAGCTTTATATCGAGTTTAAGCGTAAGAGGTCCTCCTATTTCTTTTCTTAAGGAGATGATCTAGTTCTATAAGTATAACCGACCTAATCTTAATATTAATTTAATAAAGGCTAACTCTAAAGGCTAGCCTTAAGATTATTAATATATCTATACTTATTAGTTAAAGGGTATTAATATTAAGTTTCTCTTTCTATCATTCGTAGTTAGCTAGGCGGGTAGTAAAGTCCTATATTAGCATATCCTTAGATTCAATTAGGGGGTCTTTAAGAGCTTTCGGCGGTCTAAGGATGCTAGTCTTATTAAGCTATTGCTAGTCTCTTTAGTCAGCGTCCTATTAATCTGATTAATAAACGTTAGGCTAATATAGCTTCTTCCTTTTACAATCGACGATTACGTCCTATTCGGCTAGCTACTTGCGACCTAAAATCATATCGTACGATCCTAAGTCGGCGGCTAAAAAGAACTGTCTTTTAAAGTCGTATTTATTAATTATAATATCTATTTATATAATCTATCGACTAGCCTCGCTTAATTGTCTATCGAATCCTTATAAGAGGATCGGTCTCTTAAGGTAGTAAGTCAATAGCTTTAGTTATATAGTTAAGGAAGGGAGTATCTTACGATTGATAATATAACGATACAGAACCACTGAAGTGCGAGATCAAGTATAGTAGTAAGAAGTGGTGCAAAAGGCGTATTCTATAGGTCTAATACAAAAGAAACGAAGAAGTTAAAGAACCCTTCCTATAGGAGAGCCCTTCTCCCTTATATATATAAGTAGCTTAAGGCTCTTTGCCTATTTATATAATATTATATAAGAATATCCTTTTGCACTTTTGAAGTCAATTCGAAATAACCCTATATTGAATCGAGATTGCAAAACCTTAAAACGCTATACTTTTAAGTAATTGTACTAATTAGGGGTGCAACTGTTATACTACTTCTTCCCTTTGAGAACGCTTGCCTATAAGCGTTAGTAGGTTATAACGATTTTCGTATAGTAATATACTTCGCGCGTTATTATACAAATAGTACTATTTTATATTTAGTTTAGCGCAAGTTGCGTTATATACTTAAATTTGTTTTTCCTCCTATAGGATCTTCCTTCCTTAATATAATAACTATATATAATTGCATAAGTCCCTTACTCTTACTATTAAAGCATAAGGCTAATATATAATAGTAGAAATAATTACTACTACTACTTTTTTTTTTTTCCTTTTAATATGCTTTATTAGTTCTAAACTATATAGCACGGCTAGTCTATTAGCGTATCTAATTGTATATATATAGTATCCTTTTTACTATAACTGCTAATATTCATTTGGGAATAGGCTCTTTAGCGAAAAATTCGCTTAAAAGAAAATAAAAATAAAAACAAACTATAACGCCTAAATAAAAGAAAGGTTTTTAAAAGAGATTAATAGGTAGTTTAAACCACCTATTAGGATTCTTTGTTAAAATAGTATTACGAATCAGGAGCTATAATAGCCCTTATTTCTCTATCTAAGTGCTACTAATGCGTATAAATCTTAATTTCTTTTAAGAATACTAAGAAGTGTTTAATTCTAGTTTTTATTTCAAATAGTAAAGGTAAAGATAGCTCTTTAAATCCCTTATATTCTTCTTTTATTTTCTATATAAGAGTATATCTTTAATTATAATACTCTTTATAAAAAAGAATTAAATGGATTAGAGTTTCTCTATTACTATAAATACAATAGGGGTTTTGAATTATACTTATTCTTTTTAAGTAAGACTTAATATACCTATAGCCTAGTTTCAATTGAAAGAAGGCGCTAGCAGTTTCTCTTAAAGTACCTATAGGTAAAGAGATCTATTTTAATATTTTATAAGAATATTAGGTTTTATAACTTATTAAAGAAGTAAAATCAAGGTTATTTTAAATAAATAGAGATATTTCCTACTTTTTAATTTTACTTATTTTTACCCTTAAAAAGGCAAAAGAAGTATAATCAGAAGAAGGAGTAGTTTTTATAGCTTATTTAGCTAGTTTATCTGCTTCTTTATTTCCAATTATATTAGTATATCCTAGTACCTACTTAATTGCAATACTAGCTCCTTTATTAATTAAAGTCTTAAAAGTAGTAATTGTAGTAATTTAATAGTTTTATCCTAAGCTATCTAAGGGAGTTTTTAATCTTTAAATAGCCGCTTGATTATTTGAAAAAATTGTAAAAATATCCCCTTCTTTTACTATTAAGCTTGCTTTTAAGATTGCCTTAGCTATAGCTTTAAGCTCTCTATTATAGACTAATTTTAAATTTCTAATATTTACTCTATTAGAGTATTTTAGTAATTTTAAAATAAATAGGTCTTTATATAAATATAAAGCGTAGCTATAACTAACTCTATTCCCTTTGGCTATTTAAGAGCTATTAGTATAAATCGATAAATTATTAGTACTATAGACATTTTATAAATATTATAAGTATTATACTACTTCTTCTTTTTTTAATAGTTTAGATATTTCGATATTATAAGGTACTTCCTTTTCTTAAAAGGTAAAATAAAAGTGCCTTATTATCTTTAATAAATCTAAATCGATTAAGAAGTATATCGATTTAATTAAGCTTTCAATTTAAGAAGAGGATTTTATATAGAAATTTTCATTTGCAATAATTTTCTCTTCCTTTTCTTTAATTATTTGAATTGTTTTTTAAACTTCTACCTTAATAAGGTATTTTAAGCTTAATTTCAAAGAATAAAATGTATAGCGTCTAGTACTATAGTTTAGCCTTATCTATAGTAGTAATAGGGCCGATTCTAGTTCTATTAAGATAAAAGGGGCTATTTTAAAAACCTTTAATATTTTTCTATAAGCTAGATTTTATATAGCTTATAGTAGTTTTGAAATCGCCTTATTTTTATATTAAGGTTTCTACTAGAGTATAGAACTATAGTTTATAATACTTATAATATAGGCTAGGTATAATTGATATATTACGAATAGGAAGAGACCTTTTATAATAGAAGCTAGTCTATTTATATAGTATAATATTTGCTTTCCTTAAGAAGTCCTAATTGCTTTATATTCTTTAAATTATAGATTTGAGTCGAAATTAATCCCTAACTACTTAATTAACTTTTTTAAAGCTAATATAATATGATTTAGAAGTCTAATTAATAAGGGATTTCTATAGAAAAAATGAATTAATTCTATTTTTTCAATATTAAAGCTAATTGAATATTATTCCTTTAAATTAATTAAATCTTTTACCTCTCTTTTAATAATTTTAATATTATTTTTAAAACTTAAAGAAGAGGCTATAAGACTTAAATCATTTATATAAGACTATAGTTTAATATTTTAGGATTTAAATAAGTCTTAAATATAGATTAAGAATAAAATTGGTAAAATAGGACTTCCTTAAGGAATACTTATATTAATAGACTTAAATTCCTCTATTTAATTATTAAAGGTAAGTCTAAGAGTACGGTCTTTTAAAGAAGATTTAACCTATATAATAAGACTAATAGGGAGATTTAGTAAAACTAGAATCTATAATAGTCTATTTTTTATAATATAATCAAATGCGCTCTTAATATTAAGGAATAGTATACTTGTTTTTAGCTTATTTGTCTTATTTAGCTCTACTTCATTTTGCAAGAGTAGAACTATATTAATAGCTGATTTATATAATTTACTACTAATTTAAGAATAGTATAGTAGAGTAGTAGTTTCGACTAAATGATTAAGACGCTAGGTTAGTATTCTTTTAGAAATTTTATTAAAACAATTAAGTAGTAATATAACTCTATATACTTTTAGTTTTAAATAGTCTGGTTTTTTAAGCTTTTTAAGAATAAATCCAGTAGCTTGTTTTTATATTTTAAGGTAGTAGCCCTAGTTTATTAAAGAAGAATAGACTTTAAAAAACACTTTTAAAATAGCTAAATAAGCTTAAATAATTATTTCTTATATAATAAAATCTAGTCTTAGGGTTTTACCCTTTATCTTTAAAGTATACGCATTTTTAATCTTAATTTGCATTAATAATAGCTAACTCTACTTATTACTCTTATTTAAATAATTGATATCATTTTCTAACTCTTATAGATTTGGACTATTAGAAATAAGTAGAATTAGAATAAGAGTACTTTTAAAGATATTATACTTTTTTTAAAAAGTCGATTCAAGCTCTTAAGTATTAAAGTCAAATAAACTAAGGATTAATTGAAAGCTTAATCCTTTAATATATAATATAGCTTTAAATATTAATTAGAAGTCCTCTTTTTCTAAGAATTGGTTTTAATGCTTTGTTTTTACTATTTTAATTAAATTAAAATACGTATTTCTAGCTTGTTTTAATTCATATTAAAAAAGAGT
>JAENRP010000449.1:2462-16759 GCA_024741835.1 Diplocarpon mali | reverse complement strand
CTACTAAGGTTTACTATTTATAGATAACTTGGATTTAGGTATTACCTTATTTATAGCTTTTATAAATTTTATAATAAAAGTATTTACTAGGTCTTCTAATTCTTAATTTGTATTAAAATCTTTAAAATATTCGAAATCTAAGAAGACGTTTTTAATTATCCTTTTAAATTTTTCCTAATCTAAATTTTTTATATTATATTATAGAATAGTAGGGTAAGACCTAGTATTATTAGTACTAGCAGTAAAAGTAAATAGAACCTTAAAGTGATTAGAACCTAAATTTAGTATAATTTGCTAGTTTACGATTTTATTTACTATTCCTTAAGTAGCAAATATTAAATTAATAATAAAAGGAGTTATTATATTTGATTTAAAATAAGTTCCTTCCCTTAGAGTATTTAATAGATATAAAGAGTGTTTCTTTATAATATTTAATAAAATTTAAACGTAGTGATTAGTTTCTTTAAGGGGGTCCTACTAAGGGTGATATATATTAAAGTCTTTTAAAAATATTAAATCCTTAGAAAATAATACTAGTAAATAGTCTCTTTCTAAGAATTTAATATTATTTAGTATTTTAAGGTAACTTGCATTATAGATATTAATCAATTGAATATAAAAAACGTTTATAATAATACAATTAGGATCAATTAGTAAGCTAGGCGCTAGTATAGTACGTATTTTATTTGAAATATAAAATAATGTTCTAGGCCTAAAGGAATTTTGATTCGGAAGGATTTGTTTAAAACTAAAGTATACGATAGATCTATATAATAAATTGTTCTCTTATATAATTTAAGGTTCTTAAATCGCAATTAAATTAATAGATAACTCTATAGCTATTTGTAAAACGTGCTCTATAGTAGGCGAGCTTCTATTTACGTTAATTTATAAGCATTTATTCTTAATTATTATTAATAGTAGATAGAGCGCCGAATTGATTTATAATAGTAGTACTACTAGTAGTATATTTTTCTATAGATTTGTTTTTAATTATAATAAAAACTTCATATAGCTTAGAATCAGCCGAATGTGTAGTTTCTTTGCAATTAGCGCATTTAATACTAGTATGCTTATACTTAGTATTTACCTTATAAGTATTATAGGTATAAGCCTATCTTATATAGTTGCCTCTATATAAGGAGCATTTTAGTTCTTTTTTATAAAGAACCTTTGAATGGCTAAATCCAGTATAGGTTTTATACTAGTATATACTACTAATAGCTATATATTTGACGACTTTTATTAAAGCGCTACTAATATATAGTCTTTTACTTATAGCTCGCTTAGTCTGATTTTCATTTAGGAAAGAGATAATAATTGTACTACTCTTATATAAATCAAAGTTACGTTTCTCTCTTAAAGTAGCCTAATAGGATTTTCCTACTAGGGTAAAACCCTTATTAAAGGTTTTAATCTCTTCTAAGACTAGCTCTGAGTCTAAGCTACGCTCTATATTGAAATCCGCAAACGGAATATTATAAATAGCTACTTTATACTACGGCTCTCCCTTTTTAAGGCTAGTTAATTAAGGAAGCACCCCTTTAATAATAGCCTTATTTAAAATCAAAAAATCAATGCTAAACGCAAGAGTAGTAGTTAAAATAATATTTTCATATAAAGATAAGGACGTAGTAGCGATTATTAAATCACTAAAACTGTTCTTTTTAAAAGTAGTATTAATTCGATTATATAAAGTAATTAATGAAAAAGAAGTAGTCGAAGCTAGAGGGGACTATAAGAGGGTGCATCTTTTAGAAAGGATTGGCTTACCGTTTCCCTTTGGCTTATTAGGCCTCGAATTCGCAGTAGGGTTCCTAGGGCTACCCGCAGCCCTAGCCCTATTCCTATTAGCGCCACCTATATTAGTACTACTAGTAGTAGCACTAGTACTATGATTTGCAATAGTAGCTATAGTAGCTACTGCTACTAACTTGATTGCTTAAGTATACGTTTTTAGCGTTTGCTTAATTTTCTATATTGCTCTCTTTAAATTAGCTACCTATATAGCTAGAATCGTAAAAGTGTTTTTAATACAGTTATACTCTATATACTCTTTGAAAACCTTAAGTAAATTAAGTAGTTTTATCTGTTTTTCCTAAGAATTAGTCGCTAAGTATACTTTAATAAAGAGGTCTCTTGCTTAAAGTACAAGCTTAGTTGATTTGTCAGTTGTTATGCTGTATTTAGAGGTGGATTCCTAGTGGTAGTAGAAGCTTATAAAATTCTACTCTAACTGTATATCTGAGCTCCCTTTATAGAAGTGCTCTATGGCCACTTCAGGGGTATATTATATAAGCCAGTCCTTAGAGGCCTTAGCGCCTAAGGCTCCTTATAGCGCAATACACCCCTTAGGTAAGAAGCAGCTCTTAGCTAGGCTCAGCTATAAATAGCGCTAGATCTAGTATATAAGACTCCTTTATTATGCTCCCTAGCTTTTAGAATAATGAAAATTGCTTAATAAAGCTGTAATAAATAAAAGAGGGAGCGCGGTTCTAAGTGCTTCCTTTATAGAATAGAAGCTAAATCAGGTAATAAAGGAAAGTTAATAAAGGCAGCGCGCCTATAAAAGTACGCATTTTCCCTTATAAAGCTTTCCTTCTTTATACTTCTTTAAATAATCACTTTAAAAATAGAGAATAGCAACAATTCTAAGGAGCGCCCTACTAGGGCTACTTTTGTACGCTTCCTAATTATACTCCCTTACTCCTGCTAATAGACTTATAGCGAAGTCGTTATACCTAAATACAGCTTGGAGCTTCTTAGCGCGGTAGATAGCAAGAGGATGACGATGCGCCTAAGAGGTTTAATGTTATAATACCCTTAAGAGGGAGCGCGCTCCCTCCCCTCCCTACTACCCCTTAGGCTATAGTTCCTAGAATACCGGCGGTCCCTTCCGCGGTTCCCTCCTTTTGCTATAAGCTAGAGTAGGGGTTAATAAGAAATATACTATATAAAGGGTGCGTTTAAAGCTCGCTAGTAGGAAAATCTGCCGAGGTATGCTTTAATAGTATAGTAGGAGTATGTTGCTTCTATTATACAAAAGGAGGCCATGCGTATTAGGAGCTTCTTATTAGTGCCTTAAAGGCGTAGGAAGATTATATATTCTTATTAGAGGAGAACGATAGTAACGCTATAGTATATTCTTAAGCTCTTTCTAAGTGGTTTACTATTAATAAGCAGTTCAGGGCCTCGCTGCTATTAAGAGGAAGGTGAGAGAGGAGCTTCGGAAGGCGCGCTATAGAGAGATAAAGGAGGTAGTATCGTTAGAGGGTATATTAATTATAAGCTTTCTTATACTATAGCTAATAGCTTCTTAGAACCAGTTAGTTAGGAGCTCCTGCCGCCGCCGATTATAGTACCTCTTAGCCTTACCGCCCGCCTCGCAAAGGCTTTTAAGGCTCCTGCCCCTGCGGCTGCTTCTATTATTGCTCCTTAGGCTACTCCTAGGGCTATACTGCTAGAGGAGTCTATTGCTTCTCGATAGGGACGCGCCCTTATATTATTTGCAAAGCTGCTAAAGGTTCTGATTATCTAAGGGAGTTAGTTTTAAGCCTCTTTATATATTAGTATAAGGAAAATTGAACCCTATCTTATACTTCCTTTCTACTTGCTATTACAAAGGAGATATAAAAGGATTGTAGAGCATTTAAAATGCTAGCTTCTCAACTAGACCTCTTGCGTTTTAAAGGTTCAAAAGCTTAATGAAGCTCTCGAACTTTTGTCGAAGAAGGTTTTTAATAAGGCTATCTGCATGCATATCCTTAGTAGGGAGATAGGCCACTTGAAAGATCCCTTTTTAATACTCCTATTATAGCCATATATTATATATATTAATGTATCGGAGCTTTATAGAAATCCTTTAAAAGTCTCCTATAATAAGTCGTATTATCTATTGATTATTGCAAAATATAGACTATAAAGCTTCTACCTTAAGCTCTATTTCCTTAAAGAACCTTCTTAAAGCTATTATCTCCTTTGCTATATGCGCTACTCCTTGGAGCTTAGCCTCTATAGTAGAAGTAGTAACTATCGGTTGCTTTAAGGCCTTTTAAACTATTATTCCTCTAAATAGGAATATAATAAAACTGTAGAAAGAGCGCCTTATCTTTGGATCATTTATAAAGGAAGCATTTGATAATACTACTAGGTTATTTAATCTGCTAAATCGACTATAAGTGATTCTTAAGAAGCGTATATTAAAAAGGTAGCGTATTATCTAATTAATAGCTTTAAGGTATTTAAAGCTTAAGTTTATATAGAAATGAGATAGCTAGGCGATTGCAAAAGCTATATTTAAGCGTAGTATAATAGCTATATATAAGGCAGAGCCTACTTTTTCCTAGAACTCCTTAATTCTTAAGTAGGAAGCTATTTCATAGTTCTTTTTAAGTTCGAAGTAAGGGAGCGGCGTACTAAGAAAACGCCCTATATTAAGGCTAAACCTCTTTACTATCTTCTTAATATAAGCGTTATAAAGTAGAGTAATCATGCCCTGCTTCTTATCTTAAGAGACTCTTACTCTTAAGAACCACTTAATATCTCCTATAGCTATTAATGCGTATGCTTTGCGTAGTCCCTTTATAATCTTTTAAGCTTCTTTTATATAAGAGGAGTAGTATATTACTTATATATTATTAATATAAAAGGCTATAAACACAGTCTTATCCTTATTAATAAATATACAAGGCTCCTTATTAAGAGGGGTAAGCTTTAAAGACTTTAAAGTACTAGTAAAATCCCTATACTAAAGCGCTAAAGAGTCTTAAAGGCCATATAAGATGCGATCGAGCTCTATTACCTTATCTTTCTACTTCTAACTATTTAGTAAGAAGCAAATAACTAATGCGCTCTAAAGGTCTCTTTTAGCATTTATAAAGGCATTAATAATATCAAACTATTAAAGCTCTATATCGAATTTAGCAGCTATTACTATTATAATCCTAAAAGATCTCGATGCGAATATTATAGCGTAGGTAGAAAAAATAGAAGCTTCCTTTTAAAGATCTCCTCTTACTACTATTCTTAACCTAAAGTGGCTAATCTCCTTAAAGGAGCTTAGCTTATAATTAAAGACCCACTTTAGTAGTATAGGCCTTATAATAACCTTACTTCTATCGATCACTCTTTAGCAATTGCGCGCTTTTAGGTTCCTAATCTTAGTTCTGGCTCCCTCTTTAAATTGCTCTTTAAAAGGGTGATTTGCAAGCTCCTTCTAATAAGTTAGCGCTTTAGGAAGCTTATCTTAAGGTAGAATTAGAAGGGTAGAGTTTCCTTTAAAGCTTTTAAATTAAGTCGCTATAGTAATAATATAGTATACCGCTTTATACTCTTCTCTATTAGTTCTTGCAGGCTCTTAACTTAGCTAGAAAGTCGATATAAAGCTATTTACCTACTTTAACTAACGTATTTTAAGTTCTTTAAAGGCTAGTAGGAGATCCTTAACGCATATTGCGTATATGGCATTCCTACTTCCTCTTCTCCTTTTCAACCTATAAAGCGGTATAAGTACTATTTCCTACTCCTTATTAAGCTTCTTACGTTTTCAAAAGGCCCTTATATTAAGTACTTTAGGCTAAGCTTCTATTAGTTTTAAAGAACTCCCTCTTTTAGTATTATCCTTAAGAGCTTTTATATCCTAGTATAGCTCTCGATCGATTAGTGCTTTTAATAAGAGCTAGCGTGCTTCTTTACTAGTTGCCTATAATAGAGCTTCTAATAATTAAAGGGCCTGCTCCTACCCTTGCGATTGCTTAATCTATATAGCAATTAAAGGCCTGGTATTGCGCTTCTTAGTAGAACTGGCATTTATAATATCGCTTTCGACGCTCCTTCCAACTATTAATAGTTATCTTAAAGCGTTTAACCCTTTGCTACTAGGCAGCTGCTCTTAAGTAGCTAAAGTAGAAATGCTATAAGTAGCCTTATAAAGGACGATAGCCCTTAATAGATCTGAGCTTAAAGCTTCTATTAGTAAAAGATTAATAAGCTTACCCCTTATTAAGTTATCCGTAAGCTGCTTATCTAAAGCTCCCTTTATATTCTTAATAATTAACTTAGCGTCTTAAGCTTCCTCCTCCTTCTTCTTAATCATTTGCATAATCTCTTTAATAATTAAGAATAGGTGGCCAGCTACCTTTTCATACTCCTTAGAGTAGAATTTGGACTTATTGAACTCGACGTTTTAAGAGAATATAACCTTTCGAAGCTTAAGCACTTAGATCCTATATATATTAGTAGTATAGTAACTAACTAGGTATCTAATATACCCTTATAATATAGTTTTAAAAGCTCTCTTATTCTTTAAAGCTTCCCTTTCCTTTACTAATAGGTACGCGCGCGCTTTATATACTTTTATACCCCCTTATTCTAGTCTTAAATTAGTAATAAGCTTTATAGTAATCTGCGGATTATACTACTTAAAGTATTATCTAAACTAGAGCTAAAGTACCTTATTTAAACTCTTCTATCCCTTACGCTTTAATAGGCCGATATTATAAAGGTATATTATAGCTAGTACGGCTTTAGGCCATAAGTACTCTAAAAGGTTAATAGAGATTAGTATAATAAGTGCCTTTTTAATAATCTTTACTCCCGCTGTCTTAGAAGCTTTATTTAGTTTATAAGTATAAGATAGAGTGACTTCTACCTCTATGCCTTTAGCTTTATACTACTCTTTATATTTCGATACTCCTTATAAAGGGAATACTAAGGTATTATTATCGCTCTTTAGAATATATAGGAAGAGGTAGTAATAGCGCTTTACTTATACTTTAAAAGATTAAAGAGCTTTTAGAACTAGCGTTAGGGACTTATAAAGTAGAGTAAATCCAAATAACTTCCTATTAAATTTATCCTTAATTAAAAGAAGCTAGCTTTCTAAGAAGAGGCTTAATATACTATAATTAAATAGGTCTTAAGAGCACTTAAAGAATAGTCTTAAAGCCTTAAAATCTAATTCTCTTTTAAAAGGCTTTTACTTAGCTTTTGCCTAAGCGCAAGCTTTATAATTGATTTATAGCTTCTCTTTAATCTTTACCCCTTTTGCGTTTAATATAAGCTTCTTAAGTGCCTCTACTCTTAGATAGCTTAATTAAAGGTGCTAAATATCTGCCGAATCGTTCCTAGCTCTTAGGAATATACTACTCCTTAAGGGTTTATATTAGCTTCGCAAATGCTATTATAAAGTAGGAAAGGCTAAGTAGGTTGGTTAAGCATAGTATAGCGAGTTAGAAGTATTATAATAGTTAATAGGCTTATATTTAAATACTATAATATTCGACTTTTACTTTAGCTACTTTATAACTATATTATTATCTACTATACCCTTTTAAAGCGTTACGTCTAGGCTTATATACTATACTCTAGCCTTCTTTAAAAGAGGCTCTAAGATAATATTAATATTAAACCTATTTATAAGCGCTATATTCCTAAGCTTTAAGTCTCCTTTATTAGTAAGAACGCCTTTTATTAGACGTATACCCCTCCTCTTTATTAGCAGACTCGAGCTCCTTGCCTTTATATAGTCTTAAGGATATGCGATTTTTAATAATCTAAGAACTAAAAGCTCCTCTCGATTAATAAGGTACGTCGCAGCGCAATTATTAAGTAGGATTATATTTAAAAGAGTATAGGGAGCTCTAAAGGTGGAGTATATTCCTAAGGTAAAGTCTTTAAAAAGAGTTAGATTTAAAAGAGCGGCTATAATCTTAGATTTGCCGCTCTTTAAAGCTTTAATAGATATTCTTTCTTTAAATTGATTTATAAGAGCGTATTTAATATAAGAGAGCTTAGCTTAAAGCTCTTTCTATTCTAAGGAAGTAAGGTTTTTACGCATTCTTTTGACCTTATTATAGCTAAGGAGGTTTTAAAGCGTACCTTCCTTAGCGCTAGTTAAGGCGTATTTTAGCCTATTATACTCCTTTAGGTTTTAGAAGTGATTTTTAACCTAAGGGTAAAGGCACTTTTTAACGCTTCTCTTAAGAGTCTTCTTCACTTTACCTTTACTTAATGCTCTTAGATTAGTATAATCGCCTACTCCTTTAAGCAAGGCGTATACTTTAAGGGTTGCCTTTAATAAAGAGCTTGCTAGGCTTCGCTCTATTAAGCTTAAGAACCAATTGATATAATAGACTATATCTTTTTTATACTTTAAGCCTAGCTTATTATCTCTAATAAGCTTTACCTAGGTCTACTAAGATTAAGTAAAAGCTTAGTAGTAAACTGACTATAGAAACTTTATAATTGTAAAGGAGCCTTAAACCTCTAGGACTCTATACATTTAAGCTTCCTAATAGATCTTCTTAAAGCTAGTAAGCCAGGTCTTTAAGTCCACTTTACTACTTCTTATTTTAAAGAGCTTATTATTATAGTCTTTCTGAATTGACTCTATTATACTAACCTTAAAAGGGGCTAGTTCCTTGCGCAAGTACTCTATAATCTATTAAATTGATAATTTCCCCGCTTCCTTACAATCATATTATACTACTTAAAGTAGCATAGGGTATACTATCTTAGTAATCCAATAGTATAACTAAGTGTAAGAGCTCCTATTCCTTTTTTACGCTTCTATTATAAGATTGTATTGCATTACTACTATTTTATACTCTAGCTTTACGTCTTTAGCTATTATTTTTATAAGTAGTGCTAAAGCTGGCGTTTATTAATCGATAGCTTCCTACTATTAGTATAACTCGTAATAGCTTTTCAATATTCTCTAGTCCTATCCTTCTACTATCTTTTCAAGCTATAGCAGTTCTATTTCTAAATCTAGCAGGTATAGAGCTTTATTCTTATAGAGCGGAGCTTGATTTCCTATTTCTATAGTATATAGTTTAGGGTTATTAACCTATCTTAGCTTCTTTATATGCTTTTAAAGCTATAGAAATTCGGCCTAAAACTCTAGCTTAGCGTACTAAATGTACTATAACTTCCTATCTTAGAGTATAACTCTACTAGAGCTAAGCTCTTAAGCTTCTTTCTACTAGTATTCGCTTATATTAACTGGGATAGTAAGGAGTATAGGTTCTATTAGTTAGCTAGGAGCATTAGAATATTAAGTCTAGTTGTATAACGCGTATAGGCGAGGGAGAATAGATGAAAATAGTAGTAAAACCTCTTTAAGAAGCCTTTAAATATAGTGGATTTCTAATCGTTTGCTCTTAAGAGTCGCGAATAGTACTGATAACTATTATATTATATTTAAAGGTAGATTCCTAGTAGTAGCAGAAGCTTATAAAATTCTACTCTAACTATATATCTGAGCTCCCTTTATAAAAGTACTCTATGGCCACTTTAGGGGTATATTATATAAGCTAGTCCTTAGAGGCCTTAGCGCCTGAGGCTCCTTATGGCGCAATATCAGTATTAATACTATTAGCGTCATTTTAAAAGGAGAAGTCGATTCTAAAGGTTTTATTAGCTCTTTAATCGATTAGGGATAGTAGTCCCCTTTTGGCATTATTAATAATTTGGCTTAAATTAGTATAAGAGGAAGTAGGAATAATATAAGAATAAGCTTAAGGGAAGACTAAAGATAAAGAGGGAGGAAGTACTATAAGCAAGCTCTCTAAAAATAAGAACTAGAATAATTCACTAGTTAGGGGTAGAATAGGTAGTTAGTATTACGCGCTATCTTTAAGTATAATAGTAGTCCTATTTATACCCCTTTCTTAATCCTTATTTAACTATATAACTTATATTATAAGATCCTTTATTTCTAGGTCTTTATATATGCCTTAACTAACTTAAGTAGCGGCCCTTACTACTATTAGTAAAGAATATAAGACTTTTATAAGTTAAGAATACCAATCCCTATTTGTAAAAATAATAAGTATAAGTAAGGTTAGTACTTAAAGTCGTAAAGGTAAGGAGAGGAAAGAGGGTTTTTTTTTTTTTTTAACTTGCAAATTAGGCCTATAAGTAGATTTTAAAGAAATATATAAAGGAAGAGGAGGAAGGGGAAAGGTGCGGTAGTAAATAAATAAAAATGATAAAAACTCCTTTTCCTCCTTTAGTAATACGACTCTTAGGCCGGGCCTGCGAGTTAAAAGCTCAAAGTTGTTAAAGCTATTAAATCGCAATTTTAAAGAAAATTTAAAGACAATTTTAAGTAATCTTAAGTATATATGCCTTAACTAACTTAAGAGGCGTCTTCACTAAAGAAAATTAGGCTTTATATAAAATTAGACTAATAATTTAAGAATTTCTTTAATATAGCTATATACGATTATTAAGTCTTTCTAAGGTGGCAACTCGCTTATTTAATTTAAAGGAAGCTGGATTTAGGTATTAGAGTTCGCATACTAGTTTTTACCTTTTAAAGTCTATTAATTACTAAATTAAAGAGCGCGATAAGTTTCTTAAAGAAGGCCTTTAATTAAGGTTTCTAAATGTTAGATATAAAGTTTAGAAAACTAGGCTTTGAGTTCCTTGATTTTTAAAGTAGATTTTACTCTTAGGCTAGGACTACGAGTAAAGGGAATTACTATTGGATTTCTCTTTGCCTCTTTAGTAACTTCTAAAGCCTTCGAATGTTCTTATACTAGGTGTTATGCAGAAAAAATAGGCTAAATATGCTAGTACGCGCCCTAAGGTGTGGATTCACATTTTGGCCGAGCGGTATTATATATAACAGTTATAAGCCCTATAAGCGCAGTGATAAATCTTTTCGCATTTCTCTTGCGCGAGGTTTAGCCGACGTTTCTCGCTTCGAAGTTCTACCGGTAAACCACTTTTTAAAGAATTCGGCAATAATTATACTCGGTTTCGACTGCATCGATAGAAGTTTCGACAGATTTAAGTAAAATGACCTCTGATATATAGCTAAAGAAAATTGCATTCCGGCCCTTCCGACCACCTATTTTCTACTAGCTTAGCGGTCTATGCGCCACATCTACGCTACCACAGACTGGGCTAGTACTTAAGCCGCCGGAAAAACTGTTCTTCCGGCGACCTAGGGGGTGTATTATGCAGAAAATAGGCTAAATATACTAGTACGCGCCCTAAGGTATGGATTCACATTTTGGCCGAGCGGTATTATACACGATACTAGGCTTTTAAGATCTTTAGTAAAGGAGGAGGTAGGCTCTTTTTCCTTTTCTATTGCCTTAATAGTCCTTTTGCTAAGGTCTGAGTTTAATGCAAAGGTCGAGAAGTCTTCGAATTAAGCATATATTATAGGATTATGCTTATTAATTCTAAAATGCTTAATAATCCTATTTTAAAGGCTAATAGGTAATTTAAGTAAGAAAAGGCGTCCTCTTTTAACTTTATTAAGAATCTTCTAATTAATTAAGGTATTTGACACTTAAGTGAAGGTCTAATAGTAGTTTTTAAGTTCCTTAAGAGTATAAGTAATAAGAATAAACTCCTTTAGAAAGGCCAAAGTATTGCGAATTTGCTATTTATCAAATTCTTAAAATTCAGATTTAAGAGCCTTAGTAAGGAGTTCTTAGGATTCGCAAAGCTTCTACTTAAGTAGAGATTTAATAATATCTTTGCTAATTTGATTATAGTAGTAGGGAAGTCGATTGATTATCTTATTATATTTAATGCCGAAATTATAATAAGTCTCCTTATATTATTTAAGGAAATTAGTAATATTAGCTTTAGTAAAATAAGGAGTGCTAGAGGAACTAGGAAGGGGAAAATGATTAGTAATAGCTTTAAAGGCGGCTATTATCGCTTTATTTATTTCGATAGGAGAGGAGCTAGGTCGAATATAAGGCCTAAGGTATTTTAAAGAGTTTTTAGAATCTAAGTCAATCTTAGAGTAATTAGGATAGGCTTAAAAAGATTCGGGCAAAGGGTCGGAAAGAGGTTTAAAATTGATATTTTTAGTATTTTTAAGTATCGATATTAAAAAAGCAGGTGCAGTTATTAAAGGGGAAGGTAAAGAACTCAAGTTATATAAAATTGCATTTTTATATTCCTACTCGTAGGCCTAGCTTAAGAGTGAAAATCCAACTTCTATAGAAAGTTTATTTATACTTTGCTAAGACTTCTTTAATAGGTATAAAGTAGCAAATAAAGGTACTATAATCACTAGTAATAAGAAAAGGTTTATTAAGTCAAAGACTAATTTCTAAGATAAAGTTTTTAAAAAAGATTCATTTTAGCTTCTAGGATAATTCCTATTAGTTTTTAGAATTAGTATATCCTAAGGGTTATTTCTAAAGTAAAGAATAGAGTTCTATTAAGTAGAGGCAGCTAAAGTATTTGATTTAGCTTTTTAAGAAAACTAAGGAGATACTTCTAATTAGAGCTTTCGTTTAGTATTATATAAATACTTAAAACTACTATTATTTAAAGTAGCTATTATAGCTAATTAAATTTCTTTATATTAAAAAGGCTAGAAATCCGATAATCGTATTAATAAGCTAATAATTTAAGCTTTTTAAATCAAAGGTAGGAGAGGCGGAATAGAGGCCGAAATGGGAAAATCTAAGGTTATTAATAATAAAGAGTGGCAATCGATAGTTCTAAATAACTAAGTGATTGCAAGGTCGATAATAGAGGAATGACAACCGATAGTTATAAATAACTAAATAATTGTTGTTTTAAAAGGGGTTTTCAAAGGGTTGATCTCTTATCTGCGAACTAAGAGAATTAAGAAGAGAAGTCGTATAAAGACGAAATCTTAAAGGAATCGTCCCTGCGTAGGTCACTAATATAAGAGGGAGTAGGAATAATATAAGAATAGGCCTAAGGGAAGACCAAAGATAAAGAGGGAGGAAGTACTATAAGTAGGCTCTCTGAAGATAAGAACTAGGATAATTCACTAATTAGGGGTAGAATAGGTAGTTGGCATTACGCGCTATCTCTAAGTATAACAGTAGTCCTATTTATACCCCTTTCTTAGTCCTTATCTAACTATATGACTTATATCATAAGATCCTCTACTTCCAGGTCTCTATATTAGCCGAAGGAGCCGCATTCTACATTCGGCTAATGTTGGTTTAAATAGGGGTAAGATTAAGGAGGTTAATACTCGAATCTCTACCTCCTATAATAGGGTTACCCCTAGGGGTTAATTCGACTTTAGAAATCGAATCAGAGCCTCTAATAGGATTAGGTAGCTCTCCCTCCTTTATAAGGGAGTCGGAGTTGTAGTAGAGGACGCCCGCGGGGTCGCTTAAGGGCTCTATACTACCTACTTTGCTATTATAATGGTAATAAGCCACTGCAGCTTATAGGGGCAAAAGGGCAAGGTGTTTAGGGTATTCTGCAAAGAATGGAAGGTAGTAGGCGTCGTTTGCTAAAGGGTGAAAAATGTCGAACGACTGTCCTATACTACTACTACTATTAACTACTATAAGTAAGTTTACCTTAGTCTAAGGTTGAATTACGTCTAATACGCATAGTATCAATTCCTTTGCTATTAAGCGCCTTTGCAGTAGCCTATCGCATATATTATTATTAGTATATGCGGCGCCTTATATGCGATATTGCGTATAAGTGCGAGTTTAAGTTGGAGTATAGTAAAAAGTACTATTAATACTAAGAGTAGAAGGCAGAGTGCATTCTTATAAGTACCTCGAATCGACTTTAAAGTTCTATTCGCGCTAATACTTATTTATAGCTTCCCTTTTATATTAGTAAGGAGTTCGCAGCGCTATCTGCGGCCCTTAAGGAGTAGTAAGGAGAGGCCGCTTAATAGTAAGAGGAGGATAATAGTAGTAATAATAATAACGCGCAGGCGGTTTTAATAAGGAATCGCAAGATACTTTATTAAAAGGCGGTCTAGCGCGCTTAGATTCTTATTAATCTCTTACTAATAGCTAGCGCAAAGGCTTTAATTAGCTACTTTTAACTTAAGCGTACTAGCCTTGCGAAGCTTCGCTCTATAGCTAAGGCTATAGTAAGCTAGCTAAAGGGGGTTTAAGCAATAGTTGCTATAAGTTAAACTCGAAATAGTATTAAATTAATTACTAACTTTCTAATAAGAGCGTAGCGACCTTATTAAGTTTTAGCTAGCGAGGTTAAAGCAATCTAGCCGAACTATGCTAGGCCTCTTAAGGTCTATTACTATATTAATAGAGTAGACTACTATAGTAGTAGAGTCTTTTATAAAAAGAAGAGGGCTTATAGTAGCAAGGGTAGCATTAGGCGCAGCGGCTAGTAAGGCGGTACTAGTAGTAGTAAAAGGAGGTTAGGGTCGTTCTAAGCAAGGGCGTAGATAAGAGCTAAGCTCTAGCTTTAAAACGGAGTTGGAGCTTGTCTCCTTAAGCGCAGAGGAGGAGGGGTCGGAGGAGTTATAAAGGGAAGGGGGCAATAGGCTTAGTATTATATTTTTT
>JAENRP010000448.1:17487-29813 GCA_024741835.1 Diplocarpon mali | reverse complement strand
GCTATACTAGCTAAGTAGGAATAGCTAAGGTGGAGTAGCTATACTAGCTAAGTTGGATTAGAAATCATAGCTATACTAAATTTAGCTATAAACTCTATATCCTAGCTATGAGTTATAGTTCTATATTTAGCTATGACTTATAGTACTAAGTTTAGCTAAAACTATATTACAAATCAAAGGATTACGTATTACATTACGTATACCTATATTGATTTATAATCTAGTATAACTCCAATATATTAGAAGGTTCTAGAAGCTCAAGATATTTTGTATATATAGATTGCTTTGCTCCTGTAGTTAGGAATCAAGCCTCCTAAGCCTCCTAAGTCTCCAAGTTCTTCAACTACTACTATTACTTACTACTCAATACTACCTTATACTCTCTTTACCATATCGGCCAGCCCTCATATTTCACATTATACGAATTATTAGCGCGAATGTATTGAAGTAGTCTTCTTTATACTATTAAGAGAAGCCCTTAGCTATAAGCCTTACCTTATAATATTCTAAGGTCCTATTTATATATATTTTGATTATAAAGACCCACTTTGTTAATATTAGGTTTACGTCCTTTAGCGTCGGTTCCTCTATTTATATGCCATTTGCAGTAAGAGAGCTTATTTCCTCTTAGATTGCCTTATTCTATACTACTCTATTCTCTAGGTTATTAATAGCTTTATTGTATATCTTTAAAAGAGAGATTTTCATTATTCTCCTAGCGGCTAAGAACGCATTATCTTCGTCGAAGCTCTATTGAAGTTCGAGCTTATAGATCCTATATGCTATTATAGCTTAGATACGCTTAGACTCGCGTTTATCTAAGGTATCTTTTAGTTTTAAGTCTCTATTCCTCTTTAAAGGCGTAGGTTCGGCTATGGGTTCTATAGGCTTATTATTTAAGGAACCGCTTTCTAATAATAGAGGCTTATTATTACTTATACTTATTTTAAGGATATCCTTTACTATAGGTACTTTAATTAAAAGGATGATAATATTAAGTTATTCTATACTTTAAGCAGTTCGCGAATAATAGGAATAGTCTATTTAGCCTTTAGGCGACTAGCAGGTCGTTAATTAGCAGGTGCGCTTAATATACTTAAGCTAAGAGAAAGGGGTTATTAGTTCAGCTTAATAGTATTACTATTAAGTAGTATACCTTGCGAATCTCTAGGTATATAAAGCTTTAATAATAGCTCTCTCCTATTTTGAGATTCGTTAAACTCAACTATTAAGGATATAATTACTCGCTTTAAGTCTAGTATATATACTATCTACTACTTTATTATCTATTTAATATATTTAATAAATATATATTCTTTACCTTAATCTATTAGCTTTTTGCTCTTTATACCTATAGGCTAGGACTTCGGGCTAATATAGGAGTAGCAGACGCTTTTAAAAACGCAGATATAATCTAGGCTTAGTTTCTATTTAAAATATGCCTTATATAATAATATTCGAATGCTATTAACTATTAATCTATTACCTATTCTATTTCGCAGGTATACGTTTGCTTTAATCGCAAGGTCCTAGAATTCTAATAGTAAGTTAGTATCTTATAATAAAGTGCAATAGTCAGTCTTTGCTTACTAGATACTTCGCTTAGCGATACCATTTTAATAAGAACCTTTATATATTATAATTAGTTTATAATAAACTCCTTGCTTTGCTTATTTATTAAGCTTTACCTTAATCTTTAATATATTATTAGACCTAATAGCTATTAGCTTTAACTAGGTCTAGCATTCCTTTATCACTTTCTAAGTTTCCAGCTTTTCTATAAGCTTAGATTTAATCTTAATGCAAATGGTCTATATCTGCTAAGTAGAGTTATCTACTATTTAAGAAAACTAATTATTCCCTTTAATTAAGGTTATAAATAGTTTAATAGTATTAATAGATATTAGCGCTAGTATTAAATCTTTTTATAGATTAAGCTTAGTTTGCGTCCGATTTCGAAGTTTTATTAGCTTGCAAATTCGATATACTAAGCGATCCTTAAGTACTTAGATCTTCTATTTTAAGATTAAGACCTTATATAGGCCTTTTAATTTCTTTAGCTTTAGATGTGCGAATCTCTTATGCATTAGCTAATACTTTAATAGGCTTTTAGCTTTTAATAGCTTTAGTAGCTTATTATTAGTTAATACTTTATTATTAGCAGTTAGAAAGGAATAGTAATAGCAGTTTGAGGTTTTATCATTTTCTAATTATAAGCCTGGCTTAAGAGTCGTTTTTAATAAAACCGCAAGATCTACTCGCGGTCTTAGCTTAAGAGTCGTTTTCCTAAAAATAGTAAGATCTACTTGCGGTCTTAGCTTAAGAGTTATTTCTAATAAATCCGCGAAGTTTACTTGCAGTCCTAGCCTAGGAGTCATTTCTATAAATTTCACTTACAATCTTAGCCTAAGAGTTATTATTAGCGAATCTGCAGAATCTACTTGCAGTCCTAGCTTAAGAGTTATTTCTATTAGATTCACTTATAATCCTAGCTTAAGAGTCATTTTCGAGGATATATTGCATTCTACTTATAGTCCTAACTTAGGAGTCTATCTATTCTCCTTATCCTTACTTAATTATATTAAGGCAAAGAGTGCACTTTCCTTAAAGGAATCTACTTATAGGTCTAGCTTAAGAGTCAATTTCTATAATATTACCTTTAAAATAATATAAAGTCTATTTTTGATTTTTACTTTAAAGATCACTTTATAATTATTATTTATAAATTATATAAATTGATTATTAAAAACTCTAATATAATTTAGCTTTATATAAATCTTATAGCTAGATAAAAGATTAATACTTAAGCTAAATATAAGGAGGACATTTTATAAAAGGAAAGAAACGCTAGTGATATTTATCTCTACTATACCTATTAAATCTATATATAACCTTCTACTACCAACTTTAATAAAGCGCCTTTTTATTTTAATAAGTAGGCCTTTAAATAGGTAGGATTTATTAATCATATATATTATACAATTAGTATTATTATACTAATCGGATTCAAGGATCTTACAAAGATCGGCTTTTAAGATATAAGCATCTTTATTATAATTATTATCTAAATTATTAGAAGTGGATTTAAGTTCAGATAACCTATTATTATTATTAAAGGTATTTACTAAAGTCTTAATTAAATAGCCTTTTCCTTTGCCTTTCTTTAATAGTTATAGCCTTTAATAGGATAAGGGCAGTTTGCTTCTTAACTTCTACTTTAATTACTTTTTAATATTAAAGCTAGCGACTATATTAATCAATTGCCTTTTAACTTTATAATTAGTAATATTATAAGTACTATTATAAAAGTAGCATCCCTAATGAGCTTAAGGGCTTATCCTACGCTCCTTCTTCTTCTTAGGCTTATTATTGCCCTATAACGCAGCATTTGCCGATTTAGAGCGTCCTTTAAGGTCTTATTCGATAGTTCGAAGGAGGTCGATCTTCTTATAGATCTTAAAGTTAGGTTAAATAAGAAGAGATTATTTTACGATAGCAAACTTAAAAGGGAGGCTATTAAATAGGAAATTAAAAAGCTAAGTTTCTTTAAAAGTCATAGCTATCTTAGGATCTGCGACTCTTACTCTCTTCCTTACTTTATATAGTATAAATTAAGTAGAGTTTATATTTATATCTATATCCTTACTATCTTTATCTTTTCTATACTAAAATGAAGTGATCTACTATAATAGATATTAAGTATTAAAGGCAATTATCTAAGAGTATTTTACCTTTAAAGTATCTTATCTTATCTTTATATTATTATAAACTTAAATAAAATCTTAGTCTTTATCGCTTAAACCTCTATTAATCTTAAGCTTGTATTTAGCTAAGGCTAGCTTATACTCCTTTTCCTTTTCTATATTTAAAATCTACCTTTAAAAACCTTAGTTATTATTTACTAAAGCTCTTAAGCTAAGCTTATTTAATATATTTAAAAGGTCCTTAATAATTATATTAGCTATTAAAGTAGATGTAGACGAATTAGTAGAAGGAGTATAAAGGGCTATTTTCGCATATTTAATAAGTGTCTTTTAAATCGCTATTTTAATACCTTTGCTTTTAAAGTAAAGCTCTAAATCGTCGAACTATTATTGCTAGTTCTTTCGAGAGAGTTAAAGGTCTTTAAGCTTAGTATTTCAATCGGAATCAGAAGCTATTGCCGTTTCGAATAGAATTGCATTAAAAATCAAATAAATTAAATAGTTAAAGGCACTCTTCCTATCGAAAAGTTGAAATGATTAAATAGTAGTATTATAGAAGTATTAAATAAGGAGGAAGTCCTCTTGCCGAAAAGGGTTTTTAGGCTATAATATAGGGAATCATACCTCTTATAAGATATAGTAAAGCAAGGAATTATACCTCTTATAGTACTAAAGGGTTATAGAGCAAGGAATCATACCTCTTGCAATATAGGTTAGCTAAATAGGGAATTATACTTCCTATTCGCCAATTGCTTGCCTCTTACTATAAGTCTCATTTAACTTCCTATTAATAGTTATAGCGTAAGTACTTTCTAAGGGAAGTCAATAATCAGTTATTAGTCTAGCTAAGGCTTATAACCTATTAAGCTTAAGTAAGTCGGCGCAGTAGGTAAAGAAGGCTTCTAAGGGTCGATGGTCGATATATTAGTAAGAGTTAGGGAAGGAAGGTTACCCCTTTCTTCCTTATAGCTATATACGTATCAATATCCTATTGATTAAGCAGTAGGGTCATATGATAATATATCAGAGTGATAGCTGTATCACCTATCTCAACAAGATCCTTAGTATCTGCGTTATAAGGAACCGCTCTACTTAAGAACTCTAATTAGATTAAGAGTAGTATATTAAGAAGATCTTAGACCGAATAGGACTTTCCACTTATACTTCTAACTTTAAGTTAAAATATACTCCAATCGAAGGAAAGTATAATAAGTTAGAGCTTACTAATGAAAATGAGTAAAGAGGAGATTTAAAGAAGTACTAATAGGATATTAAAGCGATTATATATACTATAGTATATATAAGACCAGATATCGCCTTTATTATTAAGTAACTTAATTAGAACTTAAAGGATCTAACGATTTGATATAAGAACGTAGTTAAGCGACTTAAAAGGTACCTTCGATTGATAATCATATAGAAGGTAAGATATAGACTAATAAAATATATAAGCGCAAAGCTTAAGGTATATATCAATTCCGATTAGGCAAATATAAAAGGTTAGAAAAGTATATCTAAAAGTATAGCAGTATTATATAATAGACCTATATTATAAGGAAGTAGGAAGTAGAAATCAGTAGCTACTATAAGCACTAAGGCCGAATATATATTAATATCGTCTAATTATAAGTAAGGATTATAAATTACCTAAGTTTTAAAAGATATAGGTTTCGCTAAGTATATTAAATAAGATAGGAATTATATTAATCTTTAAATAGATAATATAAGGGCGATTGCACTTATAAAGAATCCATACTTATATAAGTGATTGAAATATATTAATATTGCCTATTACTTTATCTACGACCTTATTATAAAGAATAAGTTATTAATTACCTATATCTTAACTAATTAAATAGTAGTAGATGGATTTATAAAGCTATTAAAGATAGTTATAAAGTTTAAAGCCTTTAAAAATATACTAAGGTTGCAAAAGGTAGTAAGGGCTTAGCAGGCTTAAGGACGACTCTTAGGCCCGCCTTATAAGTTAGGTTATATAGTCTTATAAAGGAAAGTTTTTAAACCGACTCTTAGGCCTAGACTATAAGTTAAATTATATAGTCTTATAAAGGAACGCTTTTAAGAAAGTTGACTCCTAGTCCTACCCTATAAGTAGAGTTTAATTGTTTCAATAAAGGTTGCTATTAATTAATTGATTTTAATTTAAAAGATACTTGAGAGTTAGATTAGCGTAAAAGGATAGTTATTGTTTTTCCTAACTATAGGTTAATTAAAGTAAGGTCTAAGTAAAGGTATTAAGATAGGTGATATAGCTATCACTCTAATATATTATTATATAACTCTACTACTTAATTAATAGGATATTGATACGTATATAGCTATAAGGAAGAAAGGGGTAACCTTCCTTCCTTAACTCTTATTAATGTTACGGCCGCATCACGTGCACGGTTATATCACGTGTCGAAGTCAGGTGCACGCTAAGGTAGCAAGTTGGCTGGATCACGTGCACGCTAGTGAAGCACCTGTACTTATTCTGGAGGAGCTTTACTAGAGACTCTCTCTTCTTCTTTATCTTTTCTTTTCTATTATATAGTATACCTCTTGAGGTAATACAGTCAGCGTTACTTAATTATCGCCCCTTTGTACGCTCTAAAGCAAGTTGTAATATAAGAAAAGATTAACTTAACCTTTGCTAAGAAGCTTAATATCTACCCCCTTTAGAATCGTCACTTTAAACTACCTTAAGTAACTTGATCTCTCGATCTTAATACTTTTATTACGAACTGCTTTAAGCAATTCGTATATAGCGCCTAGATCTTATTAATTTAGTTTTTAAAGGAAGCTGAAAAACGACCTTTAAATATAAGATTAGCTCGTTTTTTCGACCCTTTACCTACTCTATTTTGCAAATGGAAATTTACCTTTAAGTTCAATTCGAAAAGAAAAAAATTTATTTACTATATCCTCGCTTTGCTAGTATAGGCTGCTGCCTAAAGTAGTATAATAACTTTTCTCTTCTTAACTCTTTCCTTCTCTTATAAACACTTAATACCCCTTGTTTTCATCGACCTATACTTATCGATAACTCTCCTTTTACTCTTCGAAGCTCCTTACTCCTTCGAAACCCTTGAATACAACTCGACTCTTTGAAAAACCCTCTTTGCAAATAAGTCATCGACCTTCTTTATACTCCTTATCGACCTATACTTATCGATTACTTTTCTTATACTCTTCGAAGCTCCTTACTCCCTCCTTTGAAACTCTTAAGTATAAACTAAGGGACCTATACTTATATATATATAGAGACTTAGTTAGCTTTAGTAAGTTATACTATACCGTTTAAGACTAGGTCAACTTTGGTAGAGTGATAAGCTTTAGACCCTACTTCCTTAGATTTATACTATACCCCTTTTTATATAACCTTATTGCAACTCCTAATTAGTATAAAAACGTAATCCTAAAGTAAAACCTTCTCTTTTAAGATCTATAAACCTATAATACCTTAATATATACTTTATTAAAAGGCTTTAAGAATATATATAGCTCTGCCTATACTAATCTTCCCCCTTTTGAATAGGTTACTATTTAGCATTAGGTCCCTTTAAACTAAATCAGATAATATAAGGAGAGTTAGTACTTATGACCTCTAATCTTATACCACTTAAGAGAAGTGAAAGGTTAACTATACCTCTACTACTAGGCCTTACTGCTAATAGTTCTATAGGCCTTACTACTAATAGTTCTATAGGCCTTATTGCCAACCCTAGTCCTAGAGATATTCCTCCTCTTAAGCTTACTTAAGAAGAAACCTCCTTTAGTATAGATTCTACTCTTAGGCCTAACCTATAAGTAGATTCTCGAAATACCCTATTACTATTAATTGAAGTTAAAGAAGAAGATATACTCTCTTTAATGATATCTACCCTTACTATATTAGCCCCTCTCTTTTTAACTGCTTAATAGGCTGAAATCGCGAACCTTATTAGCGCTGCTATAGCTGCCGCTTTTTAAAATAATACTACTATCCCTTCTTCCTTAAGTGCTAGCCCTTAGAATACTCAATCCTTTACCGCCGACTTACTACCTCCTTTAGACTACTACCTTCTAATCATCCGACCTTTAGTCTTAGCTATCGACCCCTATTAGATTAAGTACCTTTAAACCTATTTTAATAACTACTAAGGTAAAATTACTTATAATGCTTAGAAGATAGCTATAAAGGTATTTATTTGAGAGTACTTAAGCAATTTCACTTTAAGAGAGGACTAGATTACTACCTATTTTAAGTATATAATAAGTAAAGCTTAGAACTTGATTTTATAATATATAGATCTTATCTTTATTAGTAAGTTTATATATGCTATTAATATCCTTAGGGTCTTAAATTAAAGGTTCTTTAACTATAACTATATTTAGTCTACTAAGCTTAAATATAATAGACTAACTATAGGTTTAATATTATATAATAAGTTCTAATTTAAGTTTATTACCTTTACTATAGCTAATAAGATAGATTAGTTTCGCTAGTTTAATAATATTTATAAAAAGGTCTCCTTAGCCTTAAAGAACGACCTTTAAGTAAAGAAGTATAAAATAAATAATAATTATATTACTTTAAATAAGTTCTTAGCTATTGCAGACCGCAAGGCCTATAATATTAAGTAAGAAGAAGCCTATAATACTTAATAAGTCGCCTCTACTATTGCGTTCTCCTCTTTAAAGGACCGCGTCCTTAGTATATTAAAAAGGGAGTTATAAAGACCTATAGCTATAGCTACCTCCCTAGCTCCTTGCACTTATTTCCCTTTGCTAGCGGCCTATTAAGAAAGGTCTGCTAGCCTAAAGCTATCGTTTAATCTCTATTATAACTGCAGAGCTCTTAGTTATTATATAATAGACTGCCCTAAGCTAAAGAAGTAAAGCAAGTTTATAATAGCTAAAGTTAAGATAGAAAACAACCTACTATTAGGAAACTGCTAAGCTATAGCAAAGACTTCTACTATAATATAGGTTATAATTTATAAAAAGACTTAGATTTTGATTCCTATCTATTAATAAGTGGCCGCCAGTTCTTAGTTCCTATAGAACTAGCTTAAAATTGATTATTTATTAAAACAGTTACTTATATTAATAGTAGAGCTAATATTTTTAGTATTATTAAAACGTCTCTAGTATACTAGCTCTCTTAAAGACTTAGGGTAAAGTTTATTAAATTGCTTAAATCGATTACCCTTATTAGCTATAATAGCCTTAAGGGAAAAACCATTCGATTCGCCGTTTTACTTACCCTTATAATTAATAGGCGATAAATAAACTTTCCTTTTTTAATTATAAGCTTAAAAGCAATTGACATTTTAATTAGTAAAAAGTTCCTAAAGTACTATAACCTTAAATAGTCCTATAGAAGGGGGAAAAACAGTATCTCTTAGCCTAAGGATATACCTATTATCTCCTACTTTAATTAATACGTACTAATCGATCTCTTATAGCTAATAAAACCCCTAATAGCTTAATAAGATATCAATTGTTAAGCAGCTATAATAGACGCTAAGGACGAAGACTTAAGAATAGCCTAAGCTTAGCTCTCGGTATTAGTAAGTAATAACTCGAATTCCACTCCTAGGCCTAGCCTGCGAGTGAAAACTATAAACTCGAATTCCACTCTTAAGCCTAGCCTATAAGTGGCCTTTTATAAACCTAAGGATAGCAGTTTCTTTAAAGATTTGAAAAGAGATCTGAATTATATAAAAAAGGCCTTACTAAGAGTATTAGACCCCTTGCTCCCTCTCTTAGTAAAAAGGAATACTCCTTTAAAGACGGCTTGCTAAATTAGCCTAATCTTAGCCTTAGTAATCAGCGCCCTTTACTATTGCTTTATAACTAGGGTAAGACAAGCTATATAAACTTAAGAACTAGTACTTAAAGAGTTTATATTTATAAGCTCTATTTATAATTTAGATTAAGAAATCAATCGCTAAGAATCGGTTAAGTAAGCTGAAATTAGCTCCCTTAGCCTTAGTTTAGCGCTATAAGCTAAGTATAAGAGCAATAATAAGCTAATAGACTAGAAGCTCCTGCCTTAGTATGCTAAATTTAAGAACGTTTTCAATCGCTAGGCCTTTGATCAGCTGCTGAAAACCAGGCTAAGGGTAGATTATAAAATCGAACTAATAGGCGAGAACAACTTAATAATCGAACCCCTTTGCCGCCTTACTAACGAATAGCTCTTAAAGGTCAAAAGCTATATTCTTAAGAACCTATATAAAGGATTTATCAAAGCTTTAAGTTCCCCTTAGGCAGCCCTAATCCTCTTTATTAGAAAAGCTAATAGCTCCTTACGTTTATATATTAATTATTAGAAACTAAACGCCTTAATAAAGAAAGACCCCTACCTAATTCTACTTATTAATAAGATAATAGCATATATATCAAAAGCTTGTATTTTTATAAAAATCGATATATAATAAGCCTTCTACTATATTTGCATATTAGCTAAAGCTAAGGACCTAACTACCTTTTGCATGCGTTATAAGACTTATAAGTATAAGGTTTTACCATTTAGGCTGATAAATAGGCCTGCTACCTTTTAGCAGTTTATTAATAATATTCTCTTTAACTACTTTGACAATTTCTACTTTGCCTACTTAAATAATATTCTAATCTACTTAGAAAACTCCTTTAACTATAAGATTTGTTAAGATAGGTGATACAGCTATCACTCTGATGTATTATCATATGACCCTACTGCTTCGTTAGTAGGATGTTAATACATATATAGCTATAGGGAAGAAAGGGGTAACCTTTCTTCCTTAACTCTTACTAATATATCGACTATCGACCTTTAGAAGTTTCCCTTACCTACTGCGCCGACTTACTTAAGCTTAATAGATTATAAGCCCTAGTTAGACTAATAATAGATTATTAACTTCCTTTAAAAAGTACTTGCGCTATAACTATTAGTAGGAAGTTGAACGAGACTTATAGTAAGAGGCAAGCAATCGGTGAATAGGAGGTGTGATTCCCTATTTAGCCAACCTATATTATAAAAGGTATAATTCCTTACTCTATAACCCTTTGGTACTATAAGAGGTATAATTCCTTACTTTATTATATTTTATAAGAGGTATAACTCCCTGCGTTATAGCCTAAAAACCCTTTTCGATAAAAGGACTTCCTCCCTATTTAATACTTTTATAATATCTGCTATTTAATCATTTCGACTTTTCGATAGGAGGAGTGCCTTTAACTATTTAATTTATTTGATTTTAATGCAATTCTATTCGAAACAGCAATAGCTTCCGATTCCGATCGAAATACTAGACCTAAAGACCTCTAATTCTTTTAAAAGAACTGGCAATAATAGTTCGACGATTTAAAGCTTTACTTTAAAAGCAAAGGCATTGAAATAACAATTTAAAAGACACTTATTAAATACGTAAGAATAGCCCTTTATACTCCTTCTACTAATTCGTCTACTTCTACTTTAATAGCTAATACAACTATTAAGGATTTATTAAATATATTAAATAAGCTTAGCTTAAGAGCTTTAATAGATAATAACTAAGAATCCTAAAGGCAGATTTTAAATATAGAAAAGGAGAAGGAGTATAGGTTAGCCTTAGCTAAATGCAAACTTAAGATTAATAAAGGTTTAAGTAATAAAGACTGAGATTTTATTTAAGTTTATAATAATATAAAGATAAGATAGGATACTTTAAAGGTAAAATACTCTTAGATAACTGCCTTTAATACTTAGTATTTACTATAGCAGATCACTTTATTTTAATATAAAAAAGATAAAGATAGTAAGGATATAGATATAAATATAAACTCTGCCTAATTTATATTATATAAAGTAAGAAGGAGAGTAAAAGCTATAGATCTTAGGATAGCTATAACTTTTAAGAAAACTTAGCTTTTTAATTTCTTACTTAATAGCCTCCCTTTTAAGTTTACTATTATAAAATAATCTCTTCTTATCTAACCTAACCTTAAGATCTATAAGAAGATCGACCTCCTTTGAACTATTAAGTAAGACCTTAAAGGACGCTCTAAATCAGCAAATGCTATATTATAAGGCAATAATAAGCCTAAGAAAAGGAAGGAGCATAGGACGAGCCCTTAAGCTTATTAGGAATACTACTTTTATAATAGTACTTATAATATTACTAATTGTAAAGTTAGAAGGCAATTGATTAATATAGTTGCTAGCTTTAATATTAAAAAGTAATTAAAGCAAAAGTTAAAAAGTAAACTGCCCTTATCCTATTAAAGGCCGCAACTACTAAGGAAAGGCAAAGGAAAAGGCTATTTAGCTAAAACTTTAGCAAATACCTCTAATAATAATAGTAAGTTATTTAAACTTAAATCCACTTTTAATAATTTAGATAATAATTATAATAAAGATACCTATATCTTAAAAGCCGATCTTCGTAAGATCCTTGAATTCAATTGGTATAGTAATACTAGTTGTATAATATATATAATTAATAAATCCCACCTATTTAAAGGCCTAATTATTAAAATAAAAAGGCGCTCTATTAAAGTTAATAGTAAAAGGTTATATATAGATTCGATAGGTATAGTAAAGATAAATGTCGCTAGCGTTTCTTTCCTTTTATAAAATGTTCTTCTTATACTTAGCTTAAGTATTAATCTTTT
>JAENRP010000448.1:0-17482 GCA_024741835.1 Diplocarpon mali | reverse complement strand
TATATAAAGATGAATTATATAAGAGTTTTTAATAATTGATTTATATAGTTTATAAATAATAATTATAAAGTGATCTTTAAAGCTAAAATTAAAGATAGACTTTATATTATCTTAAAGGTAATATTATAGAAATTGACTCTTAAGCTAAACCTTTAAGTGGATTCCTTTAAGGAAAGTGCACTCTTTACCTTAATACAATTAAGTAAAGATAAGGAGAATAAATGGACTCTTAAGCTAGGATCGCAAATGAAATTCGCAAAAATAACTCTTAAGCTAGGACTATAAGTAAAATATAACATATCTTTAAAGATGACTCTTAAGCTAAGATTATAAGTGAATTTAATAGAAATAACTCTTAGGCTAAGATTGTAAATAGATTTTGTAAATTCGCTAATAATAACTCTTAAGCTAGGATCGCAAGTGAAATTCGCAGAAATGACTCTTAAGCTAAGACTATAAGTAAACTTTGCAAATTTGTTAGAAATAACTCTTAAGCTAGGACTATAAGTAAATCCTGCTATTTTTAAGAAATCGACTCTTAAGCTAAGACTGCGAGTAGATCTTATAGTTTTATTAAAAACGACTCTTAAGCTAGGCTTGCAATTGGAAAATGGCAAAACCTTAAACTGCTATTACTATTCCTTTTTAGCTATTAATAATAAAGTATCGATTAATAATAGGCTATTAAAGCTATTAGAAGCTAAAAGCTTATTAAAGTATTAGCTAATATAAAGAAGATTCGCGCATTTAAGGCTAGAGAAATTGAAGGGCTTATATAAGGTCTTGATTTTAAAACAGAAGATCTAAGTATTAAAGGATCGCTTAATATACCGAATTTGCAAGCTGATAAAACTTCGAAATCGGATGCGAATTAAACTTAATTTATAAAAAGATTTGATACTAGCGCTAATATCTATTAATATTACTAGACCATTTATAACCTTAATTAAAGGAAATAATTAGTTTTCTTAAATAGTAGATAACTCTATTTAATAGATATAAACTATTTGCGCTAAAACTAAAACTAAGCTTATAAAAAAGCTAGAAACTTAAAAAGTAATAAAGGAACGCTAGACCTAGTTAAAGCTAATAGCTATTAGGTCTGATAACGCATTAGAGATTAGGGTAAAGCTTAATAAATAAGTAAAATAAAGAGTTTATTATAAACTAATTATAATATATAAAGGTTCCTATTAAAATAGCATCGCTAAGCAAAGCATCTAATAAGTAAAGACTGACTATTACGCTCTATTATAAGATACTAACCTATTATTAGAATTCTAGGACCTTGCGATTAAGGCAGATATATACTTATAAAATAGAATAGGTAGTAGACTAATAGTTAATAGCACTTGAATATTACTATATAAGGTATATTTTAAATAGAAACTAAGCCTGGACTATATCTGCGTCTTTAAAAGCGTCTGCTATTTCTATATTAGCCTAAAGTCTTAGCCTATAGGTATAAAGAGTAAGAAGCTAATAAACTAAGGTAGAAAGTATATATTTATTAAGTATATTAAATAAATAATAAAGTAATAAATAGTATATACGCTAGATCTAAGGTAAGTAATTATATCCTTAGTAGTTGAGTTTAATAAATCTTAAAATAAGAAGGAGCTATCTTTAAAGTTCTATATATTTAAAGATTCGCAAGGTATACTACTTAATAGTAATACTATTAAATTAAACTAATAACCCCTTTCTTTTAGCTTAAGTATATTAAGTGTACTTGCTAATTGATAACCTACTAATTGCCTAAAGGCTAAATAGACTATTCCTATTATCCGCAAACTACTTAAAGTATAGAATAACTTTAATATTATTATCCTTTTAATTAAAGCACTTATAGTAAAGGATATTCTCGAAATAGGTATAAGTACTAATAAGCCTCTACTATTAGAAAGCGGTTCCTTAAATAATAAGCCTATAGAACCCATAGCTGAACTTATACCTTTAAAGAGGAATAAAGACTTAGAATTAGAAGATACCTTAAATGAATGCAAGTTTAAGTGTATCTAAGCTATAATAGTATATAGGATTTATAAGCTCGAACTTTAATAGAGCTTTAATAAAGATAATGCGTTTCTAACTATTAGGAGGATAATGAAAATCTCTCTTCTAAAGATATATAATAAAGCTATTAATAATTTAGAGAATAGAGCAATATAGAATAAGGCAATCTAAGAGGAGATAAGCTCTCTTATTATAAATGGTATATAAATAAAGGAACTAACGTTAAAGGATATAAACCTAGTATTAATAAAGTGGGTCTTTATAATTAAGATATATGCAAATAGGACTTTAAAATATTATAAAGTAAGGCTTATAGCTAAGGGCTTTTCCTAATAGTATGGAAAAGACTACTTTGATATATTTGCGCTAATAGTTTATATAAATACCCTTTGCATATTTATAGTAATAGTAGCTGCTAAGAACCTTGAATGTGAATAGTATAATATTAAAAATGTATTTATTAAAGTGATTATAAAGGAACGGATTTTTCTCTCTTAATCTAATAGTATTCTTATATACGCTAGCCACTCTTTCTATATACTCTATAGTATCTATAGGCTTAAATAATCAGCTTATAATTAAAACCTCTTATATAGCTTTACTTTAGTGGAAATAGGATTCGTTTAAAGCCTAGCTAACCCTTATCTATTTACTTATATTAAGTGTAGAATTGAATTGCTACTATATATTGACGATATTACTATAGCTGCAAAAACAACTACTTAATTAAATTAATTCTTTATAACTATTTAAAAACGTTTTAATACTAAGGATTTAAAAGGAATTCATAAGATCCTTAGTATCTATATTATAAGGAACTACTCTACTTAAGAATTCTAATTAAACTAAGAGTAGTATATTAAGAAGATCTTAAACTAAATAGGACTTTCCACTTATACTTCTAACTTTAAGCTAAAGTGTACTTTAATCAAAGGAAAGTATAATAAGTTAGAGCCTATTAATAAAAATAAGTAGAAAGGAGATCTAAAGAAGTACTAATAAGATATTAGAGCAATTATATATATTATAATATATATAAGATTAAATATCGCCTTTATTATTAAGTAACTTAATCAAAACCTAAAGGATCTGACGATTTAATATAAGAATGCAATCAAGCGATTTAAAAGGTACCTTCGATTAATAATTATATAAAAGGTAAAATATAAACTAATAAAATATATAAGTATAAAGCTTAAGGTATATACTAATTCCAATTAGGTAAATATAAAAGGTTAGAAAAGTATATCTAAAAGCGTAGTAGTACTATATAGTAGACCTATATTATAAAGAAGTAGGAAGTAGAAATCAATAGCTATTATAAGTACTAAGGCCGAATATATATTAATATTATTAAATTGTAAATAAGGATTATAAATCGCCTAAGTTTTAGAAGATATAGGTTTTACTAAGTATATTAGATAAGATAGGAACTATATTAATCTTTAAGTAAATAATATAAAGGCGATTGCACTTATAAAGAATCCATACTTATATAAGCGATCGAAATATATTAATATTACCTATTACTTTATCTATAACCTTATTATAAAGAATAAGTTATTAATTACTTATATTTTAACTAATCGAATAGTAGCAAATGGATTTATAAAGCTATTAAAGACAATTGTAAAGTTCGAAGCATTCAAAGATATACTAGGATTATAGAAGATAATAAGGGCTTAGTAGGCTTAAGGACGACTCTTAAGCCTACCTTATAAATCAGGTTATATAATCTTATAAAAGAAAATTTTTTTTTAGATCGACTCTTAGGCCTAAACCGCAAGTTAAGTCATATAGTCTTATAAAGGAATGCTTTTAGGAAAATTAACTCCTGGTCCTGCCTTGCGAATAGAGTTTGGTGATTTTAATAAAGGTTATTATTAATTAATTAATTGTTTTTTAATTTAAAGAGATACCTAGGAATTGGATTAGCGCAAAAGGATAGTTATTATTTTCCCAACTATAAGTCAATTAGAGTAAGGTCTAAGTAGAGGTATTAAGATAGGTAATATAGCTATTACTCTAATATATTATCATATAACCCTACTGCTTAATCAGTAGGATATTAATATATATATAGCTATAAGGAAGAAAGGGGTAACCTTTCTTCCTTAACTCTTACTAATATATCGACCATCGACCTTTAGAAGTTTCCTTTACCTACTGCGCCAACTCACTTAAGCTTAATAAGATTTATATTAAAAAGATCTTAGGAATTCTCTAATGCTATAGCCTTTAAGTAGATATTAAGAAAAGCGAGTTTAAGGTCATTAAGACTAGGTTCTTAAGGTTTATTATTAGAGTTTATAGAATTAAGGTAGACCTTAATAAGGTCTTAGTTATTTAAGAGTAGAAATATACTAAGAATTTACATAGCGTATAGAGCTTCCTAAGGTTCTATAACTTCTACCAAAGGTTTATTTAAAGCTATAGTCGTATCTGCCAACCTTTAATAGCTCTTATAGGGAACGTTCCTTTTAATTTTAATAACGCTTATAAAGAAGCTTAGGAAACTTTGCGCTTAAGCCTTTAAATAATCCCGATTTTGTACTACTATTACCCTTAGAAGTAGATAAGGCTTAAGACTAACGCTTCTAATAGTATAGTTGCTAGTATACTCTTTTAACTTTAAGAAGATAATAACTACTACCTAATCGGGTACTTCTTAAAGATTATAAATAACGCTAAGCTAAATTACCCTATTTATAATAAGGAGCTCCTAGCGATTTTTAAATCGTTCTACTAGTATAAGGCAAAGCTACTTAGGGCTTAGAAAATAGTATGCATATATATAGATTATAAGGCCCTTAAGTACTTTATAATAACTAAGGACTTAATAGCTTAGCAGGCTTGCTAGGTAGAGTTCTTTACTAACTTTAACTTCTTTATTATATATTGAATAGGTATAACGAATACGCTAGCTAATATACTCTTATATCGAGACTAGGAGCTGACCCCTCTTAAGGCTAGGAAACGAGCTTTACGCTACTAGTAGCTCTTGCCTAATAATAAGCTCTCTATAGAAGTACTTGTTACTAGAGGCGGTGCTACTTGCGGGCCTGGCCTATAAGTGACGAGTATGCTAATCGCGCTAATAGAGGCACCTACTGACCTAACGTCTAAGGTCGAGTATAACGTAGCGAACTACTACGTTATCGATAAGGTTATTTAAGCTAATAAGACCTCCCTTAAGCTATAGAAGTTCTGAGACAAGGCGTAGAACTACAGCCTCAACTATAAACTTAGCTAAGGCAAACTCTTCTTTTAAGGTAGACTCATTATACTATTATAACCTCTTAAACTATAAATAGCTTTGATTTGTTATATGCATAAGTAACCTTGCGTTATATACGCTAGAATCGGGAAAATAAGGCTTTTAGTAAGAAGAAAATACTATTGGAAAAGCCTTAGTAGTATTGAGATAGGTAATACAGCTATCACTCCGATGTATTATTATATGACCCTACTACTTAGTCAATAGGATATTGATATATATATAGCTATAGGGAAGAAAGGGGTAACCTTCCTTCTTTAACTCTTATTAATATATCGACCATCGACCTCTAAAAGCCTCCTTTACCTACTGCGCCGACTCACTTAAGCTCAATAAGCAGTGATATTAGCACTTATATTTAAAACTATTATTATTTGAAAATAAAAGCTTATTATAATAAAACCCTAGGTATCTTATAACCCTTGCTAATTCTTAAATAAGTATATTAATACTTGATTATATTGAGCTTAAGTGAGTCGGCGCAGTAGGTAAAGGAGGCTTCTAGAGGTCGATGGTCGATATATTAGTAAGAGTTAAGGAAGGAAAGTTACCCCTTTCTTCCTTATAGCTATATATATATTAATATCTTATTAATTAAGCAGTAGGGTTATATAATAATATATTAGAGTAATAGCTATATTACCTATCTTAATACCCTTACTTAGACCTTACTCTAATTAACTTATAGTTAAGAAAATAATAACTATCCTTTTGCACTAATCTAACTCTTAAGTATCTTTTTAAATTAAAAATAATTAATTAATAGTAACCTTTATTAAAATTACTAATCCTACTTATAAGATAAGACTAAGAGTTAAATTTCTAAAAGCATTCCTTTATAAGACTATATAACTTAACTTATAGTCTAAGCCTAGGAGTTGATTTAAAAACTTTCCTTTATAAGACTATATAACTTAACTCGTAAGGTAAGCCTAAGAGTCGTCCTTAAGCCTATTAAGTCCTTACTATCTTTTATAACTTTAATATATCTTTAAATGCTTTGAACTTTATAATTATCTTTAATAGTTTTATAAATCTATTTACTATTATTCGATTAGTTAAGATATAGGTAATTAATAACTTATTCTTTATAATAAGGTTATAGATAAAGTAGTAAGTAATATTAATATATTTCGATCGCTTATATAAGTGTAGATTCTTTATAAGTATAATCGCCTTTATATTATTTACTTAAAGATTAATATAGTTCCTATCTTATTTAATATACTTAGCAAAACCTATATCTTTTAAAACTTAAGCAATTTATAATCCTTACTTACAATTTAATAATATTGATATATATTCGGCCTTAGTACTTATAGTAGCTACTGATTTCTACTTCCTACTTCCTTATAATATAGGTCTACTATATAGTATTGCTATGCTTTTAAATATACTTTTCTAACCTTTTATATTTGCCTAGTTGGAATTAGTATATACTTTAAGCTTTGCACTTATATATTTCGTTAGTTTATATCTTACCTTTTATATAATTATTAATTAAAGGTACTTTTTAGGTCGCTTGATTGCATTCTTATATTAAATTATTAGATCCTTTAGATTCTAATTAAGTTACTTAATAATAAAGGTAATATCTGATCTTATATATACTATAGTATATATAATTGCTTTAATATCCTATTAGTACTTCTTCAGATCTCCTCTTTACTCATTTTTATTAATAGGCTTTAACTTATTATACTTTCCTTCAATTGGAGTACGCTTTAGCTTAAAGTTAAGAGTATAAGTAGAGAGCCTTATTTAATCTAAGATCTTTTTAATATATTACTCTTAATCTAATTAGAGTTTTTAAGTAAAACGGTTCCTTATAATATAGATACTAAGGATCTTATAAATTCCCCTTAAATCCTTAGTATTAAAACGTTTTTAAATTATTATAAAGAATTAATCTAATTGAGTAGTTGTTTTTATAACTATAGCAATATCATTAATATATAGTAGCAACTTGATTCTACGCTTAATATAAGTAAATAAATAAGGGTTAGCTAAGCTTTAAACGAATCCTATTTTTATTAAAGTAAAGCTATATAAAAGGTTTTAATTATAAGTTAATTATTTAAGCCTATAGATACTATAGAGTATATAAAGAGAGTAGCCAGCATATATAGGAATACTATTAGGTTAAGAGAGAAAAATCTATTCTTTTATAATCGCTTTAGTAAATGTATTTTTAATATTATACTATCTATATTCAAGGTCCTTAGCAGCTACTATCGCTATAAATATATAAAGGGTATTTATACGAACTATTAGCGCGAATATATTAAAGTAGTCTTCTTTATACTATTAGAAGAAGCACTTAGCTATAAGCCTTGCTTTATAATGCTTTAAGGTTCTATTTATATATATCTTAATTATAAAGACCTACTTTATTAATACTAGGTTCATATCCTTTAGCGTCGGTTCCTCTATTTATATGCTATTTATAGTAAGAGAGCTTATCTCCTTTTAGATTGCCTTACTTTATACTATTCTATTCTCTAAATTATTAATAGCTTTATTATATATCTTTAAAAGAGAGATTTTTATTATCCTCCTAGTGATTAGGAATATATTATCTTTATCAAAGCTCTATTGAAGTTTAAGCTTATAGATCCTATATACTATTATAGCTTAAATACGCTTAAACTCTTATTTATCTAAGGTATCTTCTAATTCTAAGTCTCTATTTCTTTTTAAAGATATAAGTTTAGCTATAGGTTCTATAGGCTTATTATTTAAAGAACCGCTTTCTAGTAGTAGAGGCTTATTATTACTTATACTTATTTTAGGAATATCCTTTACTTTAAGTACTTTAATTAAAGGGATAATAATATTAAAGTTATTTTATACTTTAAGTAGTTTGCAAATAATAGGAATAGTCTATTCGGCCTTTAGATAACTAATAGGTTATTAATTAGTAGGTACGCTTAATATACTTAAGCTTAAAGAGAGGAGTTATTAGTTCGACTTAATAGTATTACTATTAAGTGGTATACCTTGCGAATCTCTAAGTATACAGAGCTTTAAAGATAGCTCCTTCCTATTTTAAGATTTATTAAACTTAACTATTAAAGATATAATTACTCACCTTAAGTCTACCATATATACTATCTATTACTTTATTATCTATTTAATATACTTAATAAATATATACTCTCTACCTTAGTCTATTAGCTTCTTACTCTTTATACCCGTAGGCTAGGACTTCGGGCTAATATAAGAGTAGTAAACGCTTCTAAAGACGCAAATATAATCTAAGCTTAGTTTCTATCTAAAATATGCCTTATATAATAATATTCGAGTACTATTAACTATTAGTCTACTACCTATTCTATTTCGCAAGTATATATTTGCCTTAACTGCAAGGTCTTAGAATTCTAGTAGCAAGTTAGCATTTTATAATAAAGTGTAATAATTAGTCTCTACTTATTAGATGCTTCGCTTAATAATACTATTCTAATAGGAACCTTTATATATTATAATTAGTTTATAACAAACTCCTTATTTTACCTATTTATTAAGCTTTGCCCTAATCTCTAATGCGTTATTAGACCTAATAGCTATTAGCTTTAATTAGGTCTAGCGTTCCTCTATCACTTTCTAAGTTTCTAGCTTTTTTATAAGCTTAGATTTAATCCTAGCGCAAATAGTCTATATCTGCTAAGTGAAATTATCTACTATTTAAGAAAACTAATTATTTCCTTTAATTAAGGTTATAAATAGTCTAGTAGTATTAATAGATATTAGTATTAGTATCGAATCTTTCTATAGACTAAGCTTAATTTGCATCCGATTTCGAAGTTTTATTAGCTTATAAATTTAGTATACTAGGCGATCCTTTAATACTTAGATCTTTTATTTTAAGGTTAAGACTTTATATAGGCCCTTTAATTTCTCTAGCCTTAGATATACGAATCTTCTATATATTAGCTAATACTTTAATAGGCTTTCGGCTTTTAATAGCTTTAGTAGCCTATTATTAGTTAATGCTTTATTATTAGCGGCTAGAAAGGACTAGTGATAGCAGTTTAAGGTTTTGCCATTTTCTAATTGCAAGCCTAGCTTAAGAGTCATTTTTAATAAAACCGCAAGATCTACTTATAGTCCTAGCTTAAAAGTCGATTTCTTAGAAATAGTAAGATCTACTTATAGTCTTAGCTTAAAAGTCGTTTTTAATAAATTTGCGAATTTCACTTATAGTCCTAGCTTAAGAGTTATTTTTGTAAATTTCACTTGCGATCTTAACTTTAGAGTTATTATTAATAAATCTGCAGAATCTACTTATAGTTTTAGCCTAGGAGTTATTTCTACTAAATTCATTTATAATCCTAACTTAAGAGTCACCTTTAAGGATACCTTACAATCTACCTATAGTTTTAGCTTAAGAGTTATTTTCGCGAATTTTACTTGCAATCCTAGCTTAAGAGTCTATCTATTCTTACTATCCTTACTTAATTATATTAAGGTAAAGAGTGCACTTTCCTTAAAAGAATCTACTTATAAGTCTAGCTTAAGAGTTAATTTTTATAATATTACCTTTAAAATAATATAAAGTCTATCTTTGATTTTAACTTTAAAGATCACTTTATAGTTATTATTTATAAACTATATAAATTGATTATTAAAAACTCTTATATAATTCAACTCTATATAAATCTTATAGTTAGATAAGAGATTAATGCTTAAGCTAAGTATAAGGAGAACATTTTATAAAAGGAAAGAAACGCTAGCAACATTTATCTTTATTATACTTATTAAGTCTATATATAACCTTCTACTACTAACTTTAATAGAGCGCCTTTTTATTTTAATAAGCGGGCCTTTAAATAGGTAGGATTTGTTAGTTATATATACTATATAATTAGTATTACTATATCAATCGGATTTAAGGATCTTATAAAGATCGGCTTTTAAAATGTAAGTATCTTTATTATAATTATTATTTAAATTATTAAAAGTGGATTTAAGTTTAAATAACCTACTATTATTATTAAAAGTATTTGCTAAGGTTCTGGCTAAATAGCCTTTTCCTTTACCTTTCCTTAGTAGTTGCAGCCTTTAGTAGGATAAGGGTAGTTTGCTTTTTAACTTCTGCTTCAATTGCTTTTTAATATTAAAGCTAGCAACTATATCAATTAATTGCCTTCTAACTTTATAATTAGTAATATTATAAGCACTATTATAGAAGTAGCATTCCTAATAAGCTCAAGGGCTCGTCCTACGCTCCTTCCTCTTCTTAGGCTTATTATTACCTTATAATGTAGCATTTGCCGATTTAAAGCGTTCTTTAAGGTCTTATTTAATAGTTTAAAGGAGGTCAATCTTCTTATAGATCTTAAGGTTAGGTTAAATAAGAAGAGATTGTTTTATAATAGCGAACTTAAAAGGGAGACTATTAAGTAGGAAATTAAAAAGCTAAGTTTCTTTAAAAGTCATAGCTATCTTAAAATCTGCGGCTTTTACTTTCCTCTTTACTTTATATAGTATAGACTAAGTAGAGTCTATATTTATATCTATATCCTTGCTATCTTTATCTTTTCTATATTAAAATAAAGTAATCTACTATAGTAGATACTAGGTATTAAAAGCAGTTATTTAAGAGTATTTTACTTTTAAAGTATCTTATCTTATTTTTATATTATTATAAACTCAAATAAAATCTCAATCTTTATCACTTAAACCTCTATTAATCTTAAGCTTACATTTAGCTAAGGCTAGCTTATACTCCTTCTCCTTTTCCATATTTAAAATCTACCTTTAGGATTCTCAATTATTATCTACTAAAGCTCTTAGGCTAAGCTTATTTAATATATTTAGCAAATCCTTAGCAGTTGTATTAGCTATTAAAGTAGAAGTAGATAAATTGGTAGAAGGAGTATAAGAGGCTATTCTTATATATTTAATAAGTGTCTTTTAAATTGCTATTTCAATGCCTTTGCTCTTAAAGTAAAGCTTTAAATTATCGAACTATTATTGCTAGTTCTTTTAAAAGAGTTAAAGGTCTTTAGGTTTAGTATTTCAATCGGAATCAAAAGCTATTACCATTTCGAATCGAATTGCATTAAAATCAAATAAATTAAATAGTTAAAGGCACTCCTCCTATCGAAAAGTCGAAATGATTAAATAGCAGTATTATAGAAGTATTAAATAGGGAGGAAGTCCTCTTATCGAAAAGGGTTTTTTAAGCTATAACGCAAGGAATCACACCTCTTATAAAACATAGTAAAGTAAGGAATCATACCTCTTATAGTACCAAAGGGGTTATAAAGTAAGGAATCATACCTCTTGCAATATAGGTTAGCTAAATAAGGAATCATACCTCCTATTCGCCGATTGCTCGCCTCTTACTATAAGTCTTATTTAACTTCCTATTAATAGTTATAGCGCAAGTGCTTTCTAAGGGAAGTCAATAATCTATTATTAGTCTATCTAGGGCTTATAACCTATTGAGCTTAAGTAAGTCGGCGCAGTAAGTAAAGGAGGCTTCTAAAGGTCGATAGTCAATATATTAGTAAGAGTTAGGGAAGGAAGGTTACCCCTTTCTTCCCTATAGCTATATACGTATCAATATCCTACTGATTAAGTAGTAGGGTCATATGATAATACATCGGAGTGATAGCTATATCACCTATCTCAACAGATTATGGATTTTACAAAGCTCTTGCTTAATAAACTCGGCTATAACTTTACACTAGTAATAATAGACCGATTATTAAAGAAGGCAGTATTAATCTTATGCTATAAGACGGTTGATGCAAAAGGCCTTGTAGAGTTGTTTTTAATTTATTAGATATGCTATTTCGGTATGCCTAACTCGATTCTATTAAATAAAGGGGCTCAATTTGTCTCTACCTTTTGGAAAGAGCTCTATCGGATATTAAGTATAAAGGTTAAGTTAACTATAGCCTATAACCTTAACGTTAATAGCTAAACTAAGATCATAAACTAGTACTTAAAATAACGCCTTAGACTATTTTACTTATATTACTAAGATAATTGGAATCGTCTCTTACCTTTAATAGATATTGCCTAATTGACCTTGCCTTATAAATCCCTAGGGTAAATTTCCCCTTTTTAAGTGCTAAATAGCTACGAAGCTTGCTCCTTTTAGAATTTAATTAACCTAGAGCCTCTATAGATAGCAACCGAGAGATTAAATCGTAAAATAGCGCTTTGCATAGCTATTAGAGCTTAAAAAGTAGTCCAATTCGCTTAATTATCTCTTTAAGCATAATAGGCTAAAATGAAACGGCTTGCAGACCTTTACTGCTAGCTAGTTGATTAGACTATAAGAAATGATATACTAATTAGTACTAAAAACTGGAAGCTCGATCGGCCGAGCCGGAAGCTCTCCGATAAGTGGTATAGCCTAGTGAAAGTACTAGAAAAGCTAAGAGAAAGCTGGAAGCTACAATTGCCTGATTCGCTCTATTCAATCTACCCTATATTCTATTCCTACTTACTGTGTAAATACGTTTCTAACCTTCTGCTAGGCTAAGCTCAGGAGCCTCTTGCCCTAATTAAAGTATTGCTAGAATAAGAAGAGTAGGAAATAGAAGAAATAATTAGATCTTGTATTTGAGCTAGGAAGCTCGAATATTAGATTAAATGGAAAGGAGCTAATAAAGACTTCGAATGGTACCTATGCTTTAACGCTATAACGGCGCTGTATACTATTTGAAATTTCCATCTAAAGAACCCTTAAGCTAAGGGGCTACTAAGGGCGCTATCAAGCTAGCTTAGGTTATATAACAATAGAGTTGACGATTATAGGGACCTAGAGAATAATATGCCTATAGATATAACTGCGCGGGCGTAGTTTTTCAAAAGGGGGGGGTAGTATTATAGCCGTATTATATATACGGTTATATTATATATCGAAGTTAGGTGCACGCTAAAGTAGCGAGGTGGCTGGATCATATGCATACTAGTGAAGCACCTGTACTTATTCTGGAGGAGCTCTATTAGAGACTCTCTCTTCTTCTTCATCTTTTCTTCTCTATTATATAGCGTACCTCTTGAGGTAATACAGTCAGCGTTACTCGATTATCGCCCCTCTGTACGCTCCAGAGCAAGTTGTAACAATTAATATATCTATTGAGCTTAAGTAAGTCGGCGCAGTAGGTAAAGGAGGCTTCTAGAGGTCGATAGTCGATATATTAATAAGAGTTAAAGAAGGAAGGTTACCCCTTTCTTCCCTATAGCTATATATGTATTAATATCCTACTAATTAAGAAGTAGGGTTATATAATAATATATTAAAGTAATAGCTATATTACCTATCTTAATACTTTTACTTAAACCTTACTCTAATTGACCTATAGTTAGGAAAATAACAACTATCCTTTTACGCTAATCCAACTCTTAAGTATCTCTTTAAATTAAAAAATAATTAATTAATAGCTACCTCTATTAAAATTACTAACCCTACTTATAAGGCGGGACTAGGAGTTAAATTTCCCAAAAGCATTCCTTTATAAGACTATATGACTTGACTTATAGTCTAGGCCTAGGAGTCGATTTAAAAACTTTCCTTTATAAGACTATATAACCTAACTTGCGAAGTAGGCTTAGGAGTTATTCTTAAGCCTGCTAAGCCTTTACTATCTTCTATAACCTTAGTATATCTTTAAATGCTTTGAACTTTGCAATTATCTTTAATAGCTTTATAAATCTATCTACTACTATTCAATTAGTTAGGATATAGGTAATTAATAACTTATTCTTTATAATAAGGTTATAGATAAAGTAGTAGGTAATATTAATATGTTTTAATTGCTTATATAAGTGTGGATTCTTTATAAGTGCAATTGCTTTTATATTATTTGCTTAAAGATTAATATAGTTCTTATTTTATTTAATATATTTAGTAAAACCTATATCTTTTAGAACTTAGGCGATTTATAATCCTTATTTGCAATTTGATAATATTAATATATATTTGGCCTTAGTGCTTGCGATAGCTATTGATTTCTACTTCCTACTTCCTTATAATATAGGTCTGCTATATAGTATTGCTACGCTTTTAAATATACTTTTCTAACCTTTTATATTTGCTTAATTAGAATTGGTATATACCTTAAGCTTTGCGCTTATATATTTCGTTAGTCTATATCTTACCTTTTGTATAATTATTAATTAAAAGTACCTTTTAAATCGCTTAATTGTATTCTTATATTAAATCGTCAGATCCTTTAAGTTCTGATTAAGTTGCTTAATAATAAAGGCAATATCTAATCTTATATATACTATAGTATATATAATTGCTCTAATGTCTTATTAGTACTTCTTTAGATCTCCTTTTTACTTATTTTCATTAATAGGCTCTAACTTATTATACTTTCCTTCGATTAGAGTACGCTTTAGCTTAAAGTTAAGAGTATAAGTAAAGAGTCCTATTTGGTCTAGGATCTTTTTAATATACTGCTCTTAGTTTAATTAGAGTTCTTAAGTAGAGCGGTTCCTTATAATATAGATGCTAAGGATCTTATAAATTCCCTTTAAATCCTTAGTATTAAAATGTTTCCAAATTATTATAAAGAATTAATTTAATTAAGTAATTGTTTTCGTAGCTATAGCAATATTATTAATATATAGTAGCAACTTAATTCTACGCTTAATATAAGTAAATAAATAAGGGTTAGCTAGGCTTTAAACAAATCCTATTTCTATTAGAGTAGAGCTATATAAGAGGTTTTAATTATAAGCTGATTATTTAAGCCTATAGATACTATAGAATATATAGAAAGAGTGGCTAGCGCGTATAAGAATACCATTAGGTTAAGAGAGAAAAATCCATTCCTTTATAATCGCTTTAGTAAATGCATTTTTAATATTATACTATTTGCATTCAAAGTCCTTAGCGGCTACTATTGCTATAAATATATAAAAGGTATTTATGCGAACTATTAGCGCGAATATATTAAAGTAGTCTTCTCTATACTATTAGGAGAAGCCCTTAGCTATAAGCCTTGCCTTATAATGCTTTAGGGTTCTATTTGCATATATCTTAATTATAAAGACCTACTTTATTAATACTAGGTTCACGTCCTTTGGCATCGGTTCCTCTATCTATATGCCATTTGCAATAAGAGAGCTTATCTCCTTTTAGATTGCCTTACTCTATGCTACTCTATTCTTTAGATCGTTAATAGCTTTATTATATATTTTTAAAAGAGAGATTTTTATTATCCCTTTAGCGGCTAGGAACGTATTATCTTTATTAAAGCTCTATTAAAGTTTAAGCTTATAGATCCTATATGCTATTATAGCTTAGATACGCTTAGACTTGCGTTTATCTAAGGTATCTTCTAGTTCTAGGTCTCTATTCCTCTTTAAAGATATAGGTTCAACTATAGGTTTTATAGGCTTATTATTTAAGGAACTGCTTTCTAGTAGTAAAGGCTTATTATTACTTATACTTATTTTAAGAACATTCTTTACTATAGGTGCTTTAACTAAAGGGATAATAATATTAAAGTTATTCTTTACTTTAAGTAGTTTGTAGATAATAGGAATAGTCTATTTGACCTTTAGGCGATTAGTAGGTTATTAATTAGCAGGTGCGCTTAATATACTTAAGTTAAGAGAAAGGGGTTATTAGTTCGGCTTAATAGTATTACTATTAACTAATATACTTTGCAAATCTTTAAGTATATAAAACTTTAAGGATAGCTCCCTTTTATTTTAAGATTTATTAAACTCAATTATTAAGAATATAATTACTTGCTTTAGATCTGGCGCATATATTATCTATTGCTTTATTATCTATTTAATATACTTAATAAATATATACTCTTTACTTTAGTCTATTAGCTTCTTGCTCTTTATACTTATAGGCTAGGACTTTAGGCTAATATAGGAGTAGTAGATACTTTTAAAGATATAGATATAGTTTAAGCTTAGTTTCTATTTAAAATATGCCTTATATAGTAATATTCGAGTGCTATTGACTATTAGTCTACTACTTATTCTATTTCGCAAGTATATATCTACTTTAACTATAAGGTCTTAGAATTCTAATAGTAGGTTAGCATCTTATAATAGAGCGCAATAGTTAGTCTTTACTTATTAGATGCTTTGCTTAGTAATACTATTCTAATAGGAACCTTTATATATTATAGTTAGTTTATAATAAACTCCTTATTTTACCTATTTATTAAGCTTTACTTTAATCTCTAATGCGTTATTAGACTTAATAGCTATTAGCTTTAATTAGGTCTAGCGTTCCTTTATCACTTTTTAAGTTTTTAGCTTTTCTATAAGCTTAGATTTAGTCCTAGTATAAATAGTCTATATCTGCTAAGTAAAGTTATCTACTATTTAAGAAAACTAATTATTTCCTTTGATTAAGGTTATAAATAGTCTAATAGTATTAATAGATATTAGTATTAATATTAAATCTTTTTATAGACTAAGCTTAGTTTACGTTTGATTTCGAAGTTTTATTAGCTTGCAAATTTAGTATACTAAGCGATCCTTTAGTACTTAGATCTTCTATTTTAAGATTAAGACCTTATATAAGCCTTTTAATTTCTTTAGCCTTAGATATGCGAATCTTTTATATATTAGCTAATACCTTAATAGGCTTTTAGCTTCTAATAGCTTTAGTAGCCTATTATTAGTTGATACTTTATTATTAGCAGCTAAAAAGGACTAGTAATAGCAGTTTAAAGTTTTACTATTTTCCAATTATAAGCTTAGCTTAGGAGTTGTTTTTAATAAAACCGCAAGATCTACTTATAGTCTTAGCTTAGGAGTCGATTTCCCAGAAATCGCGAGATCTACTTGTAGTCTTAGCTTAAGAGTCGTCTTTGACAAATTCGCGAATTTCACTCGCAGTCCTAGCCTAGGAGTCATTTCCGCGAATTTCACTTGCGATCCTAGCTTAGGAATTACCTTTAAAGATACCTTATAATCTACCTATAGTCTTAGCTTAAGAGTCATTTTCGCGAATTTTACTTGCGATCCTAGCTTAGGAGTTTATCTATTCTCCCTATCTTTACTTAATTATATTAAGGTAAAAAGTGCACTTTCCTTAAAGGAATCTACTTATAGGTCTGGCCTAAGAGTTAATTTTTATAATATTACCTTTAAGATAATATAAAGTCTATCTTTGATTTTAGCTTTAAAGATCACTTTATAATTATTATTTATAAACTATATAAATTGATTATTAAAAACTCT